>RWGZ01001392.1:781321-869442 GCA_009725065.1 Utricularia reniformis
CATGTGTAAAATACACAATTTATAAATTTTAGACATCCCTTTTACATTATACTTAGTTACAAAATAAACGAAAATATGATGATAACACCAAAATGCATTTATCCAAACAAACTTAGTTTTATAAAATTGATAAGAAAAATTCTTAGTATGATAATTTATAAATATAATACGTTTAATCATAATTACATATCATAATACAAACATATTGACATATAAGATATTTTAAAAATATTATATATAAAAAACTTTAAATATTACATTAAGTTTGGCGGGTATGATAGGTATGAGTTTGGGGTTTGAGTAGAAATTCACATCCACCCCACCCCACAGCGGGTTTATCATTTTTAAACCCTTGCCCTCCCCATATCCACCAAAAATCCAACCCTCACGGGTAGGCAAGGGTAGGGTAGGATATCCACCGGGTTGGGTTTTATTGCCATCCCTATTAAATTCTCTTCGTCTAGTCTCTAGAACAAATGTGTTTCATATGTTCGTACTTTTAAACTTCGCTTGAGGCTGCAATGTGAAGCTTTATCGCTAGTAATTTCAGCTATCATGCTTAAATTCTCTAGAACAAATGTGTTTCATATGTTCGTACTTTTAAACTTCGCTTGAGGCTGCAATGTGAAGCTTTATCGCTAGTAATTTCAGCTATCATGCTTAAATTTTCTTCGTCTAGGCTCTAGAATAAGTGTACGTTCAATATTTGTACTTTTAAACTTGGTTGTTCTTGTCTTTAAGGCTGCCATGTAACGCTTTATCGTTGAGTTTTTTAAATGGATGGCATCCTCATAGCACAATTTATGCAAAATTATCACTACTTTGATTAATATTATTATTTTATTTTGTATATACCACTTAATTTATTTTATTAGAGTACTAAATTTACTTTATCAAATTGATTGGATATGTACTTTGTTATAATGAAAGGATTTAATAATATATGTATAATATTTTTAAATTATATATGTGCTAGTGTATTATTTCTAAAATATTATACGTCTATACTGTATAATATTTTTAGTTATCATACTTAAATTTCTCTTCGTCTAGTCTCTAGAATAAATGTGTATCAATGTTCCTACTTTTAAACTTTGTTGTTCTTGTCTTATTTCTCTAGTAATTTAGGCTAAATTTGTGTCCAATGTTGGTTCATAGATTCAAATTTGACTAGTGTTTGTATTGCAATTATTATTTATTGGGGTAGCACAACATTTGTGGTGAGTTTCGGATTTCTTCCCATTTACAGACAGCGTTAGCAGCAGCAGGGCATTTTCACCAAGTCTAATTTTGACAGTGAGCAGAGGCAGATTTGGTCCTGCTAAAATTGTCTGGTAACCTAAAATACCCTATTCTCCACACAACCAATATTTTAAATTACTCCTATACCGAAAATTTCGGGTGTATCGGTTTCGGTCGGTAGTTTGACAAAATACATGTCGGTACGGGTTTTTTTGTAGGTCAGGTCGGGTTTAGTTTTTTTTAAAAATAAAATATGAATATTTTATAATTTATTTTAATATTTCGGTATATATCCGGTATANGGTGAGGTGTGGTGAGATATGATGATCATGAATATATAAGTATGTTTGGTAAAATTGCGATATTATGATCGTGATTTATGTAAAAATATTAATATACCCTTATATATATAAAATAATAAATATAATTATATTATAATTAATAGAAGTAAGGGTAAATGAGTCTTTTCCAAAATCACGATGAGGCCACAGTTGGTTTTAACAGCTGTGATGATATCGTGATTTTTTAACGATTATCACATCGCAATTAACCTTATGTTTTGTACGCATTAAAAAAATCACGATTTCAACATTTCACCGTTGTTTTAATCAGTGTACCAAACAAATCCATTATAGCCCATTTGCGCCACCAACAAAGACAACCAAAATGAAATTACCAATGTTACCCCTATACCAACCCTGGGTAGGTGGCAGCAACCGACTACTACTTAAATCGTCCGCTGTGCACTTAGAATCCCCCGTTTCTAGACCTGAGTTCGCTCTTCTCTACGTGATCTCTAGATCTCAATTCTTTGACGAAAATGGCGCAGGAGGGGATTCTACTAGGGATGGGGAACCCGTTGCTGGACATTTCCGCCGTTGTGGATCACGACTTTTTGAAAAAGTGAGTTCTCATGTTATATTTTGATGATTTATTTTATGGAATAGTTTGGCGTTTCTTTGATATCTTTACTGTGTATTCGTTGGTTCTGGTTCTGGTTCTTAGATCTCTCGATGTGTTAGTTGTTACGCTCGCTGATTAATCCGGAATTTGATTGTGGTTTTCTTTTGCGTGATTAGTCTGTATGGCATTAGTCGTTTATGTTCAATTAAGTGAATTTGAAAATTTTGTATTGCTTGACAGGTTTGATCTTAAACCAAACAACGCCATACTCGCCGAGGAGAAGCATCTTCCTTTGTGAGTAAAACTTTGAAGGCCACTTTTTTCCTATGATATGAGTGAATTTTTGGTGTACCTATGCTACATTTTTGGCACATTTCTTGAGTTCCATTAGAGGTTTTTGCCAATTAATTCTTATATGGATCCATACAGGGCTATGCATTAAAGTTAGTATCTTTCCGTGAGTTGATCATGCAGGATTACTATTACCTTCCAATGAGATATGATTAAAGTTGATTACTGAAATCTTGTGTTTGTACCCGTTGATGTATTTTCGTAGGTTTTCTTTTTTATGTTGTAGGTTTCTATCCAGATTTCGTATAGAAAATAAATCATTTTCATGATAAATTATTTATTAGGTATGAAGAATTGACTTCCAGTTATAAAGTGGAGTACATAGCTGGAGGTGGGTAACCGCTATGACATTTGAAATTTGATTGTTTGCTCTCCTTCTTCTTATTTAGTACTGTTCTAATTTTGTTGTAACTAACTGTATATTTTACTGCAGGTGCTACTCAGAACTCAATAAGAGTTGCTCAGGTGACCGCATAATTGATGTTTTACTATTTTTTCTCTGTTTCTTATCATGTAATCGAGTAAATTTTGTTGGCTTGCCATACACAGTGGATGCTTCAAATTCCTGGGGCAACCAGCTATATAGGTTGTATTGGTAAGGACAAATTTGGTGAGGAAATGAAGAAAAATGCTAAAGAAGCTGGTGTTAAGGCAAGTATTTTGCCTCGTTTTGATCTTTTTTGACTCGTTTTCATCTGATTTCTTCTTGTTTTAGGTACATTATTATGAAGATGACGCTCCAACTGGTACATGCGGTGTTTGTGTGGTTGGTGGAGAAAGGTTGGTTACTGTTTTTTTCCGGTTCGTTTTAGCTGGATTATAAAGTTTTTAAATGTTTTCCAGGTCCCTTGTTGCCAATTTATCTGCAGCAAATTGCTACAAGGTTGAACACTTAAAGAAACCAGAAAATTGGTCTCTGGGTATGCTCTAATGCTCATAAAAGTGGAAATTTAGTGTCAATGACCAGGATTATGTTGATTAATTGATTTATCGTTTGACAGTGGAGAAAGCCAAGTATTTCTACATTGCTGGATTTTTCCTCACTGTTTCCCCAGAATCTATTTTGCTTGTTGCAGAGCATGCAGCAGCGAATAACAAGGTCTTAATCTTTACTAAATGATGTTTGTTCTTGTACATTTGTTTCTCTGTTATTCAACTGACCTTATATGCAAATCCAGGTTTTCTCAACAAATCTTTCCGCCCCGTTCATCTGCGAGTTCTTCAAGGACGTGCAAGACAAAGTTATTCCGTAAGAATTAAAGTCTACTATTTTTAGATACGTCTCTCGTTAGATGCAGACTCCATATTCCAAGTTTCTTAAGCTACATTTTCAGGTATGCTGACTATGTTTTTGGAAACGAAACAGAGGCAAGAACCTTCTCCAAAGTTCATGGCTGGGAGGTAATGTTCCTATGTGTATTCTATTCCCATATTCATTGACATATCCCCATAAAAATATCGATTTTTATCTTTCAATCTGTAGACAGAAAATGTTGAAGAAATAGCTCTGAAAATCTCTCAGTTGCCCACCGCTGCCGGAAAAACAGGTAAGCGAGTTGCTGTTATTACACAAGGTGCAGATCCAGTTGTTGTTGCTGAGGACGGGAAAGTTAAGCTGTTGCCTGTCATTCTCTTGCCAAAGGAAAAGCTCGTCGACACCAACGGTGCAGGTAAAGAAGCATCACCAATATTACCATCGAAAACATGGTATTTAAACTTGTTTGTGGTTTCTATTCGTAGGAGATGCGTTTGTTGGTGGATTTTTGTCTCAGTTGGTTCTTGAGAAACCTACCGAAGAATGCGTGAGAGCTGGATGCTACGCAGCCAATGTTATCATTCAGAGGTCTGGTTGCACCTACCCTGAGAAGCCTGATTTCAATTGAATCTCCCTATTTACTATTATTACACTTTAATTCCCGCATTCTAAAGGCTTTATTTATCTTGTTATGACATGCATTGATCATGGCAAGTGAGCTTTCTTTCTGCAATTCATTGTATGATGAACTAGAACGTTAAGTGTGCTTTTTATTCTTGTTTAGTAAAGAACATGTATCTTTTTATTCTTAGTGTAGCAATAGCATGCATTTTTCTGTATAAATTTTGCTCTTTGAAAAATGTGGATAATGGAAGATTGATGATAAATCATTCATTATCCATTATCCATTTATGTGGTGTAAGAGCTCGTGGAGAAAGGAAAAACAAATCAAACTGGCATTGGGGACCTACTCCTTTGCAAAGACAGAGTGTTATAAAAAAGCAAGTCAATAATTTCAGGTATCAACTATGTGTGCTTAAATTTCTGTTCATACTTTTAAACTTCACTGGTTTTGTCTCTAGTCTTATTGAGGTTGCAATGTAATTCTTTATCGCTAGTAATTTCAGCTATCATGCTTAAATTCTAGGGATGTCAATGGTTAGGGTTTGGGTCGGGTTTGATCAAATCCACGTCCGCTCCACCACTCATCACTTCAAATCCATGTCCGCCCCAAATCCACGTTGGGTTTGAATATTCAAATCCGTGCCCTACCCTTGTGAATACCTCCACGGCGAATAATCCAATCCACGTAAAATAATTTTTTTCATTTTGTCCCACAATATTTTTAAAAATTTCTTAAAAATATTCAAAATAAAAAGTAATACATATTGTAAAATAGATTGTTTTTATTTTTATAACTTATATTTATAAACATATCGAACTTTAAAATAATGTAAATAAATATGGGTGACATTTACTGTTCATCCTAATTATTTTGTAATAAGTTAATTTTCATCATATATGTTTCTTGGAATGAAAGAGGATATAAATGTATTATTTTTTATTCAATTTTAGTCATCACCGTTAAATNGATTTTGAAAAAACGAAGCATCCCTACAACATAGAAAAAAACGTATACAACATTTGTTTTGTTTATTTAATTCTCCACTAAAAGAAATGATGAATAATGAGAAAAAAAGACAAATGTAGGCCACATTTACATGCCTTTTTCTTCTTCTTCCTTTACTTCTACCTATAAATATATATATATATTTATATGCACAGAGACAGATTAGGTGTTGTTGTGTTAGAGTTTAGAATTTCGATGGAGGATGAGGAAAGAAGGGAATATTGTTGCAGAAGAAACTTTGGTGAAAAATGCAGTCATTTGGCTAAGAAACAAAGAGCAAAATTCTACATTCTTCGTCGTTGTATTGCTATGCTTCTTTGTTGGCATGAAAATAATGACACCAAAAATCATTCCAAACACTGAAGAACCCTATTCTTCTTCTTCTTCTTTTTATTATTACTATTACATCTTCTTCATTGTTCCTCATTTTCCTTCTTTGTTTATTAATTAATGTTTCATGTAAGTTTTGTTGTGGGAAGAAGGCTATGCGCTACGACTCTCTAGTTTTCCACACGCATCTGTGTCGTCGGATGATACAAAATGAGGTTGTTTTGAGTTATTCATCGATTCGATTTGTTCTTTGTCGAAGAAGTGACTTCACGAAGTTTTTATATACTCGATCTACTTGTAGATTATTCGTGCAAGCGATAATAGATTGGAAAGTGATTGCTTTTGAGGCGGTGAAATCAACTAGCGATATTCATTTTGTATTAAGCTAAATAATTCTTGTATAAATATTTGTAGTTTTAAATTGTGAGTTTATGCAACACTTAATACATTTTAATATTTATTTATACTTTTTTCTTTATTTAATACTATTTTATTTAAAAATTTAAGCAAAGTCGAAAATCTAACTCTTACAATGTTGTTTACTCGAATAGATTCGATTCCGTGAATCCTAGCATGAAGGAAATAGAAAATGAATAAATTTTTAAAATTGGATCATTAAATAATACCCATATTTATAACATATATTAAATATAATTTGTTTTACCAATTCTTATTAATGTGATATGTAAGTTTTATTGCTAGAACTATGAAAATAGGGTTTAGGGTTTTTCGATCATTTGATTTACTTTTCTTATGAATGGGTTCTATGGGTTGTCTCGGGAATATTGAGATTTTGATTTATTTTTGGTGAGATGTTTGC
This sequence comes from Utricularia reniformis, assembly GCA_009725065.1. NCBI lineage: Eukaryota > Viridiplantae > Streptophyta > Magnoliopsida > Lamiales > Lentibulariaceae > Utricularia > Utricularia reniformis. The sequence continues at coordinate 787,853 of RWGZ01001392.1, forward strand.
ATTGGGGCAACATTAGGCTGTCTGTACTTCTTTATGCACAAATCATGTGCTCCATGTGTTAGCAATTATTTGATCTATATTTTTTAAAAAAAATTAGGGTCTATTTTTTAAAAGAAATACTTTAAATTCTAAATTTATAAACCTCTATAATTCTCATTATAAGCTAACCAAAATTGAAAGATATATCAAGTTAGGGTAGGGTTTAAATTATATCATACTGATCCAAGTTAAAAATTTATAAATATAATATATTATTTGAGCAAAAATTTGTATTTACAGTTCTCCAACTTCATTTAAAGGCAAGATCGACACATCGATTTACTAATATCGCTTATCATTGACTCTCAAACTTTGTGGTTAATGTTTAAATATAACCCTCAACTTTTAAGATGATAGTTCTTTGGCACTCAAGTTTTGAAATATTTCACCATTCAAGTAAATGATATTATGTGTAATGGACCCTTAAAGTGCACAAATTGCGTTAATGTATACAATAATTTACCCTTAAGGTTTGCAAATTCTGTATCGAATAACCAAAATATATTGTATTGTTGCAGATTTTCAATCATATTTAACCATAAATTACGATGAACAATATAATATACATTAATTTGAAATGAGAAATGGGAATCACAAATTTGTGTTATTTCATGCAAATTAAGAAAATGAAATATGGATATTATAGTGTGTATTTGATGTATTGAAAGATCTTTACATTTGCACATAAGGTAAATATATGTGAAATACACGTAATGTAACGAAATATTTATATTTTTATGTACAATTCTCGAATATCAATATTCAATCCAACTAACGGAAAACTGATTGCTCAATTAACAAGTAACCAGTTGCTATCGTGTCAATTATCATAATCAAACGGTATGGATAAATTGATATATTAATCTTACAATTTTGTAAATTTTGTGACATAACATTTATAAAACTAGTAAATTTGGTTATTTATGGAATTTTCTCTATAAATATAAGCAGAGAAATTAGGCTTTAAATAAATGATATTGTGTTGTATAATGAATGTGATTAATTATACTTTACTATAAAAAAAGAAAACTTTTATAATTAAGTAATTAATAAATATATTATTTTATGGTAATAGTTAAAAGTAACGAAAAAACAATTTCATTTATTTAACGGGTGGTTGGTCTTTGACTCAACCACCCGCCCGCTAAAAATGACATTCAATGTACGAGAAAACATTGGTCAAACTTGCAGTGCAATAAAATAAAGAGTCATGTTTGTTCACGCCAACTTAACCGCGGTGTAAAGCGCATCCCTCAAGTTATAAAATTATAAATATGATACACTTTTTGATAAAAAATATGTATTTATAGTCCTCCAACTTCAATTAAATGCAAATAAGACACCTCAAGTTTCTAATACCGTTTATTATTGACACTTTAATGAACTCGTTAATTTTTAATATTTCATGCACAATTGTCGAACATCAATGGTAATTTTTGTATAATTTTTTAAACGGGTTCTATTTGTGTACTTTGTGAGAGTTTTCAAACGGTTTTCAACTTACGGAAAACTGGGTGTTAAATGTCAGGGGTAAAAAACAAACGATATTGATAACTTTAAGTGTCATTTTTGCAATTTCGTAAGTTGAAGGCATGTCATTTACACCGCTCGTAAGTTGGGGGGCTAATTATACATTTTTCTCATAAAATAAAATACTTCGTAGTTTGCAAAAAAATATATTTTATTAAATGTGAAAATGACATAAATTTTCATTATTTAAATTTGTTCTCCAAAATTTATAATAAATATTTAATCCCTAAAGTTTAAGATTTTATCCGAGGATCTCATTTACCAAAATCGAAAACATTGTAAATCAATTATGTTATGCATACTAAACTTTAAATCAAACATAAAAAGTATGAGATATATTTTTTCATTTTATATTTTAGTGATAATAATTGTCATAATAATAAAATTTTATACACGAAAATTGTGAGAACCATAGAATTAAGAAGATCAAATTTATGTCTCGTCCATTATTAAATAAAATTCATGTTTTCAAACAAAACATATCAATTGTCAATATTTAGAAAAAATAGTTATTTCCTCTTCGACTTGATATATCTAGTTATGAAATTAGGACAAAATACATTACGGAGATGTGTCGATATGTTCATACTTATGAAGAGTAAAATAAAAATAATAATGAAGAGTAAATGTGAATGTAAAAGTAGAGAACACATGTGCATTTCTGACAAAAGACAATTACGTGAAATGAGCTAAAATGGGGTCTTGATTTGATACAAAAGGAGTGGTGTCATGTTTCTTCATCAAATCAAACCCTTTTTCCCCATTTTTATACTTGAATATTATACTACTCATTCATGCTTTATGAATTTAATTGAACTTATCCGAATTCCATACAACAAAATTTAACGAAATACGACTTGTTTTTCCCAAAATCTTCGTGATTTTGGCTTATTTGATCATTTACTTTAGTATTCGTAATCCATATATTGTGATCGTTTTGGAAAAAACAATCCTTAATATTTACAAAACTTCGCAAATTCAGTCCCCTTGTGGAAAAACTAGTCTAATTTGAAGACTAATTTTGACCCACGCATTAAACTTTGAGAACTAATTTAACAAAAAAAATCAAAGTTTGTGAATTATTGTTGCCTTCAAAAAACTTTGATGATTAGATTTTTCATAATTACGAAATCTTGGAGATCAAATTTTCCAAATCATAGAATTTTTTTGGACCATAAATGATATCCGCCCACATTTAAAACTAAGTAAAAAGCTATGTTGCACGGGTACGATTATACGAGGATACGGGTGTAAGGTGTTGGATACAGAGTGTGGCGATTTTAGATGTATCTGATTTAGAGTGCATCAAATTCAAGATAATAAGATAATGAATATAAATATTTAAAATTTTTAAAATACACAAACATGTAAAAAAATCATGAGTTTTAAAGCAATTTACGAATGAAGTATATAATTCTTAATTAACTTTTGTTAGCTTCTTGTTCTAACCGTTTCCAGTTATATGTGCAGTTCTTTTTCCCATTCACGAGAATTTTTCTACAATTTCTTATCTCACTCTTATTAACCCTAATTATTTTTTAAAAATATGTGTGAAGGTGCGTGAATCCGAGCACCCAAGTACCCAACATGCACCCGGTGCGTAAAATTCTCAAATTTGAAGCACCCGTGCAATATAGGTAAAAAGCTAATACTTGAAATATAGATAAAGATTGTTTTGTTTCACAAAAGAAGTTGATTATTGTAGTTAAAGTTAAATGTACATCTAGAATATAGAAGTATAATCTTTTAGTTTATACAAGAATTGATATAATGACTACTTTATTTAATATAATCTTTTATAATGAATTCACTTATCTTATGAACTATGTTAAATGGATACTCTACCAAATCAATCGAAATTTGATATAAAATTTGTTGATTATCTGATTGATTATTATCTTTTTACTGATATAAAATTTGTTGAATTTATTTTACATTGGTTATGAAAGTGAGATTGATTAGATTTATAAAAGTAACTTGTCTATTCACGATTTCACGTCATAATTTCAACCAGACTCTATTGATTCAATATGATATCATAGTTGGTTCGATTAATTTCAATTCACAAATAATACAACTTGTCAAGTGGTTAAAAATGAGGGATGTTGAATTTTTACTACATTAATTATGAAATAATTGATTAGATTTTTAAGTGTGAATGTTTCATCGTATAATGATTTGTTCGAATATTTTAAAATGAGACATCATCGTTTAAAATCTAATTCGTTCACGTTCTTCAATCATAAATTTTCATGAGACTCTATTGGGTATGTTTGGTACTCAAATTAAAACTGCGGTGAGGTATGATGCGATGTCCAGATCGTGATTTTCTTATGTTACACAAAACATAAACTTAATTGCGATGTGATAATCATTAAAAAATCACGATATCATCACAGCTGTTAAAATTAGATGTGGCCTCATCGTGATTTTGGAAAATACTAATTTACCCTTAATTCTATTAATTATAATATAATTATATTTATTATTTTATATATATAAGGGTATATTAGTATTTTTACGTAAATCGCGATCATAATATCACAATTTTCCCAAACATATTTAAAAATTCACGATTATCATATCTCACCACATCGCAATTTTTAAAAGTTATACCAAACAAACACAATATGATTTTTATTTATTTTCAGACAAGAAAAAATGAAATATTGAACAAAGAAATGTGTCTAGATCTCAGTTATGCTGTCTAGCTGTTTTACAATTGTTTTAAAAAATTAGAGAAATAACATGTGAAAGTTGTAAGAGATCAGACAAGAAGTGGACCTGTGTAACTGTATCAAACTCATGTTGGGATTTGAATATTCTCGATTAGGTAAGTGCAACAACAAGAAAAGATACATAATTATTTTTAATATGGAAAATTTTATGATATATAAATATCACGTGAATGATCATACAGTTAAAATCTACTATTTTTAAAGGGTAATACACAAATTAGGTCCCTATAATTTATTAGTTTTAGTAAATTTAATCCCTAAAATTTCCAAAATTTGAAGATTAAAAATAAAAATAAAAATTTTGGAGATTAAATTTGTCAATACAATCAAAATTTAGAGACTGATGTCGCCATTTTCTTATTTTTGAACTAGATATAAGTTACAATTATCCAATAATTTTTATATAACAGATACAATTAGAGAATTGAGATTGATTAGATTTATAAAGGTGTGTGATATTCTCACATAATATTTGATCAAGACTTTTAAATGTGTGGTTTCTTCCGTTTAATCTCGTTCGTTCATGTTCATCCGTCGTAATTTCGACCATACTTTATCATTCTAATGCATATAAAATTTTTAGTTATATGCATATGATATAGGTGATGTTTGGAAACTCATTCTACCGCCCGGTGTGTTGAACGTACCGTAGTTGTATTCTACTTTTACCAAATATCATTAATAATTGCGTTCGTGTAACCGCAGAAAACAACGGTGAGTTCATAGCTGGGTTAACCCAACGGCCACCAGAACGTACCTGACAAATGTCAATTTTACCCTTGATAAATTATAGTTTATTTTTTTTAAAAAATAATTTTGATCAATAACTTCTTATATTCTATCAATTACGTGTTCAAACTATAAAAATATATATAGCAATTTAAAAATGTAGTTTTGAAATAACGAATTTATCATAAAATAATATAAAATATAATTTTTAAGTTATAAACAATTATTTTAAAATAATGGCAAAAAGTCATTTTATGACATCACGATCACTGCACCGCTGTTTCAAAAACAGTTTTTTAAAATCACGATCAGTTCATCTCACAGCACAATACAATCATCTCACCTCACCTCACCGCTATTTATCAAATGTTGTTCCAAACGTATCCATAATTGTATGCAATGTTGTCGATGTATCATTGTCCTCAACGCTAAACAATATTTTTATATTCCATATTTATATTTAAACTCAATATGGTTCTTTCTCGTATGAAATTCTAGAGTTTTCCATCTTTCTTCATTCATATTTATTTATATAATCAAGATGTCATAATAATGAAGCATAAATCCCAATTTTAATTTTAATTCTAATATAATACCATATATTAAAAATATAAACTAAATTCATGATAATGGACTGGGCTTACTAAAGACACCCCCAAGTCTTACTAATTAATGGGTCGATTAAATTTATGAGGCCCAATTAGGAATAGAAATATAATATCAAAGGCTACAACGGTAATAACTAATAAGCCTCATATATGATCTATGCCCTATTATCATATTTAAATTATTTAAATCAATATTTTCATATTGACTCATTCAATATTACCATGTGTCAATATTTTCATTAAATGTCGGTTTTACGAACGGGCACTACTTCGACATGGGGAACATCTACATGACATTTGTATACATCAATCATAAAAAATAACGGATTTCAAACATGACGAAAATTAAATGAAATAAACAACAATATTATACCGTTGCTTACCTCTTCTTTGTCGGGATTATAAGCCGTTACCTCCCGATAATATTAATCACCTAACATAACAACTCCTTAATTTAATTACTACATAAATAAATTACTTGACTAGTCATGAGTCTATTTTTATTATAATCATTTTGGATTATAAAGACATCTTCATCATTGTTCGTTCAATACACATTTTTTTCAAAATTAATTTTAATATTTGATAAAATCAACTTTTGTCTCACCCTGTATCAATGTCCAAATATTTGCATCTATACGAGAAAATGACACATATAGTCATCAAACTTCGATAAATTTGGAAATTTTAGTCCATAATTTATTTTGGCATTTAGTCTACAAACTATATTTATTTTCCTAGGATTTTTAATTATAAACATATTTATTCTTATTTATATATAAGAGTATATTATTATTTCTATATAATTCACGATTATGATATCGTAATTTACCACACTTTAATAAATTTACGAACATCTCAATATATAATTTAACAATCACCATTTACAACCTCTCATTATAGTGTACTTTCTTAAGTCATTATTAATTGGAAGCCCCAATGAAGAACCAATAATCTTGATTTTAATCTTACTTATTTTATGAAAATCTCCCAATGAAGAACCGCTCTTATATATTATGGTCTTCTAGATATGTATTTCCCCATTAATAATTGTAATAATTGTACTACCAATATGTGTGACGTGTAATTAATTACAAACTAATGTTATAATATAATATTATTGTCCTATTGAAAGTTGACGTTTGTAAGAATCGTGGTTAATTTAGTGTATTAATATACACATAGTGTGGGGGGCCGGCTAATATCTATACTTTGGTACGTCTTTTTTTTATACAATTCAACTAATTTATTCATGCATTATGAAATAATACATGTATGTAATTTGTTAAATAGTCATATGACAATTGGCGTTTAACTTTCGTAGGGGTCTAGATTCGAAACACGTAACGTGTAAGAACCCTCAAGGATAGGAAGCCACTTAAGATGAGTAAATGACTAGAAAATTAAGTGTGTTTACTCTAAGTATTAAAAGATCGATTGATTAAGAAGTTTATGTATAATGAAAAAGTAAAATAAGTGTGATATGATAAATTTAGGGTAAAAGATACAGATAGTATAGTCCAAATCATATAATATTATGCAATTAGGAAATTACAATTTTGTCATAGATATTATTTATGTGATTTGAAATGATATGAATAAAATATTGTATGGATAGACAATTTCTAGTTTCATATGAATGCCATACATTTTTTCTCGCACTGTTCTTATGTCCGATCTAATATTGTTCCGGTTTAGAATCATTTTCATTTTTGAGAGTATTTTTTATTTTTTGTAGTGTGTAAGTGAAAGACTCTTCGGGAGTGCTGAGTTACCTTAGGCGAAACCTAACATTGGATTACCTATCACTTAGATGAGACATTTTCTTTAGCAAAATGACAAAAATCACAATAACCGGAAAGTTAAACATGTTCGTCCAAGAGTAGAGGCAAGATAGTGACCTAGTAGAAAGTTTATGGCTTAAGAAAAATTAAAATCCGTGAGGACTATGTGAAAATCATTAGATTTAGTATAATAAAAACAGATAATATAGTGTAAGTGTCAATATATTCATATATTTTATTATTGATGCTCGTTGTGATTTCTAATATAGGTTTTTTCCAAACCTACTATAGTTCATAAGAAAAATAAATTATATTGAAAATATATTATCATTAATTATTTATGATATTATTCATTATATATCTCGATAATTTCATGTTGTATATTCGATATTGAAGAAATATTATATAACTTAAGAAAGTAAATACTAAATATATGCACGATAGTCTACCAAAATAACAAGTAAAATAAATCTTCATTGGGGTACATTTCTGAAAATTTAGCATACAATGAACCAAAACTACTTGTTGCTCATCATTCCCATCTCATCGAAAAACATTTATTGTACTTGTAAAAAATATAATCACTAATTATTTATAATATCATTCATTTTATATCTCGACAATTTATAATTTCGTGTGCGATACCGAGCACGTTTTTTAAGAGTAAACAATACTAATGCTTACAAAATGAGAAATGTGTAACTTAAGAGAGTAAATCTAATGCACAATGGTGAATCAAAAAAACAAGTAAATTAAATTTTCATGTATACATTTCCGAAATTCAACATTGACTTATTTCGTCATTTAATTCATTCGAAAGTTGTAATCACTCTCATCTCACCCGAAAACGTGTTATGCCACCCGGGGCTACGTCCAATTTTCATGAACCAACCAAATTTAGGGTTTTTTATACAAAGCATCAACATATTTATACATATAATTATTGGTTGAACGAGTTACAATAAGTACAAGCACAATAATGAATCCAAACTTGTTAGTAAAACAGTTACAACCCGAAGAAAAACTTGACCTAATTCAATTAAAGCCACATGATTATTCCAATCATATATTCAGACAGTCAAAATCTCACATTTTCTGGTGTAAAATCAACGAAGAACCCTAAATTATCACTGCAGATCGTGCTTGAGCTGATGAGTTCATTAATCTCTTGAATCCCATCATAAACTAGAGGATTATGATCATTCTGTGTAAAACAAGCAAACTCATTGAAGCTTTGATTATCATGATAATTCATCTGGTTTGTAATGCAACTAACATCAGAAGAACTGCTTAATGCTCCTTCACCTCCGAATATAAGAATATTACTTTTACCGTCATCGTAGTTACCGTTAAACGGGGCTAAGAACCCATCGGAAAATGTGTTAGTTTCTTGAGGAAATGGATGATTGTAAACAATGGAAAATGGTGTTGTTTGTGGTAAATATGGAGTTGGGGTTATGAGATTATTAGGGTTTGATGCTTGTTGATAAGAAGCTCTTTCTTGAGGTTGAGGAATTCCCATGAAGAATTTCTTCTTTAGCTTTGTGTTCCAGTAGTTTTTTATATCGTTATCGGTTCGTCCCGATAATTGAGCAGCGATTATCGACCATCTGGTTATTCGTATGATTCGTTAATACGGAGAATTTAGACGAAAAGATTGAGAAGGAAGGTGATTTATTTACCTGCTTCCAATTGTGGCGTATAAGCTGCAGATTATTCTATCTTCTTCATCTGTAAACTCTCCATGCTTTATGTTTGGCCTTAAATAGTTAAGCCATCTCAGTCTGCAACTTTTTCCACATCTGTTTAGCCCTTTAAGATCACAAAAAACACAAAGAAGAGTCAATTTTAACAGCTAAAAAACAAAGAAACCGCAGATTTTACTGCTGCAAAACAAAGACACGACAAAGAAGAGTCAATTTTAACAGCTAAAAGCAAGGAAACAACACAGAAAGATCACTTTTTACTGCTGCAAAACAAGGAAGAGTTAGTTTGAATAGCTAAAAGCAATTAAACAACACAGAAGGTGCAGTTTTTATTGCTGAAAAACAAGGGAAAAGGTCACAGAAAGTTCAGTTTTTCTCTTACAAAACAAAGAAAGTGAGATTTTCCATGAACAATAAGGTGAAAAACGTACCAACTTTCTGAGGAAGAGCAATCCAATTCCCACCAGTTCCATTTTTGTGTATATATTCTCTAAGCTTTAGATCTTCTTCAGCAGACCAAGGACCCTTTTTCACCTTCGATTTGTCACAACAAGGAGCTCTCCCCATACCTTCTCTGTAAAGAAAACCCCTTCTTCAATCACTTGTAGATAACTCCAAAGCTTCTCGATAAAGCTACCCAATCACCAGTTATTACTATAACAACATCTCTTTATCTACATGTCTCTGTATATATAGACTTATAGATGTTATGTATATAGACAGGAAAACCTGATTATTATATATCTGACAGATGTAAGAAAAACATAAGTCAAAGATAGACATAAAAGAAGAAGGGTTCAATCAATGCAAAAAAAATAAAAAAAGAGTTATGAAAGTCTTTAACTCATGAAATGTTCCACGCCCCATTTTGAAACACTTAAAAGCTTTAGTTTTCACATTATTTCTACCTTCAGACTTTTCTTCTGGTTTCACACTTATTATTTTTTTTCTTGTTCAAGCGAAGAGTTTGAATCTTGAAGGGCAATTTAGGTTTTTCATATATGTATTATTTAATATACAACTGTTTGTTTAGCCCGGGCCCCGAACTAAACTTATAATTTAAGAAATAAATAAGGTTTAATTAAATATTCTTATCTTGTTGTAGGGAGATAATGATGTTCTTATTTTCCGTGGTCAACTGGAAACTTTAGATTCAATAGAGAAAAAATTAAATGTTTAATTATGCTTTAATTATAGAATCTTACTATAATAACACACAATCTGATTTTGATTCTATGTTGTTTAGACGTGATGGGACAAATGTAAAAATTCTGCGAAGCGGAAACGTTGAAGTGACAATATTAGGAAAATTGTGTTAATAATTGAAGTTTTTGTACCTTATTCTATAAAATTTTGGTGGATAAAAAATATTAGGAAAATTGGATTATCATTTTTAGTATAAATTAATTTTTTAAAAATTTGCATCGTTATATTAGATTTGTATCAGGTATACATGATTTGTACTGGAATAATAAAATAAATTAAATTATTAACCTATAAAAAATGAATTAAATTATTAAATGAGTTAAATTAATTTAACTCTTTCTCAATATATATTATTTTTAATTGGAAAAATAAGAATAAAAAAATTCTACAAACCTCATATATCTTTTTTTTTCTTAAATCAAATAAGTTAGATCTGATCTGACCTGCTTAAAACACATAATAGGAGGTATTTTATTTAAATATCGGCCAAAATTGATACGCCCGAACATGATACCAAAAATTTAAAACACTGATATAAATATCGAAACTTGACTTCCACGGTGCTTCGCTTTACGCCTCGTGCCTCTTCATAAGCAGAAACACAAAGCTTTGGAGCATCGTAGACTTGATTAGATTTTTTCGAGTTTATCCAATATGGCTCGACTATTAGCTAAATTAGTTTATCGAGCAATACATATAGTTTTATCAATATAAGAAGAGTCTAATGTAGATATATTTTTTGTATTTTATTTTAACCGAAACTCATTTCAATCAAAAAGTGATGGTCGGTATATCATCGTTGTGTCGATCCTAATGGAGGGTTTTAAAAGGATAAAAAGGGTTTGAAGACCCATTTATACTGATATTGTTGTATCGATCACGATCACGACCTTTAATTCAATTTTTTTATGAAGATAAAAGGGGTTGAAGAAGTCAATAAAGTGAAACGCATAGAAAGGGTGGCAATACAATAATTTTTGTGTTGACATCATCCAATTGCAAGAGCAAATTACATTGACTACTTCTCATTGTGTAAAATGAAATGGTAATTTTAACCATAAAGGTAACTTTCAATCAGTGTTTTCATACCGGACGGTATACCACCCGGTACGTCAAATTTCGCTCGGTACCGGTATTTTTTTTCGTACCGTCCGATACCGGGTATTAGAGTCGATTTCCGGGTTTTTTCGGGTCTGATCCTAAAAAAAACTAATTTAATATTAATCTTTTTAAATATAAAATAAAATAAAATTTGGTACGGCCGGTATATCGGTCGTACCGCTCATACCGGTTCGGACCGGTACGTAATTTCGGAGCGGTATGAAAACATTGCTTTCAATATGCTAAAAAGACTAATTCAATATGCAAAAAGATGATTCTCATGCATCATCAAATATTACCTTTACTTCATACAATCCCCTCATTTGCAACAACAAATCATCCAACTAGCGTGTTGTGATAGTGAGACCAATATAATCGATATTTTAGATATATGAATTATAGAATTTTAAATACAAAACGTAACCAATTACTAAAATTTATATAATGTCAATTATCTTAAGTATTAGTATTTTTTCCGGTACTAGTTTATGGTCTTTTATTGGGTTTGAACCTAAACGAATAATTAAATATTATTATTATTTTTTAAAATATATAAATAAAAAATCAAATTGGTTACCTACCTATCTTATCGGGGACTAGCTTTAATTTAGAGGTAGTATGAAAACATTGCATAAGGTTCAATTGTATTGTATACAAGTTCTATGTTGAAAATCAGTATTAAATTTATGTAAGTTTGAAAATTTTGAATATACGTTTTTTGGTTGAAAGTGTCATGTTGTATAAATAAATAACATTTTTTGTGATTATTGACAATTTTTATTATAAGCTATAATTCAAAAATAAAGATTGAGATACCCGCAAATCGATCTACTATTGTGGATCGGTTTCGAATCATACTTTTTCCAATCCGTATCCAACGGATCAGATCGAAAAATTGATAATCCACGCTTCAACCCTATAAGTTGGTATCAATTGGTCAAATTTGATTAAATTTTTTAAATCTACAATCATTCCAAAAAAATTAAAATTAAATGAAATCCGTTACAAAATCTGAAAAAATATATTTATTCTTAAATCCAAATCATATTAGATGGATCCTATGCGGCATCGACTCGTCCGACCGACTCGGTGTGACTCGACTCGATTCAACACGACTCGGCAAGAGTATAAGAGTCAGATTTCGACTCGGCTAGTATTATTAAATAAAATAATATTAATTAAAAATAAAATTAAAAAAAGTAATTATTAGAATTTGTAGAAAATTGCATAAAGTCAATTTTAAAACTACAAATATTTATCAATTCATTATATAAGAAAATTTAACTTATAAAAAATGAATATAGTTCGTTGATTCTACAATCTCCCCAAAAGCAACCACTTTTTGATTCATTATCGCTTGTACGAAGAATTCACAAGTAGATCGACAACATTAAAAAGTCGGGAAAGCACATAAGATATGTTTCCGATAAATAAAAAATCAAATTAAGGAAGAAATCAAAACGACGTCGTTTTGTGTCAAGTGTCAAGAGTTGGAGCAAGTCAGAGAGTCCAACTCGACACGGAAAAATGTGAAAAATTGAAGAGTCAGTGCCGTATAGGATGGATCTATTCTTAAATCCAAATCATACTAATGTGAACTATATTAAAAAATCTCACCTATGTAAGATTGAAAAATTGAGAGGTTTTATTGCGAAATTTATTAAGTGTATCACAAACAATTGAAAATCATAAATCACTAGTTAAACAAAGACTTTCGTAACATACTTTTATTTCATTAGTATATTCACAATATTATTTGTACTTATATTTTGACTATTAACTTCACTTCTAATTATAGATATTTGTGAATATCTCACAAAATTAAAGGAAATATTATGTTTAATTATTACCGAAAAAATTTCTATAATGGTTGGGTTAGATTGTATTACTCGATTTATCGATTGATTGACATCCCTTTTATACATGTGTATCAACATTCAATATTTTTAATTAAGAATACCAAATTATATAAATTAAGTCATATATATTGATGCATTGGAATCCAGTATCCCGAACCTGATCAGGGTCAAGCTTAACCAGGCCAGCCCAAGTGACATAAGCCGAACTTGGAGGCTCAGATCCAGCTCACGTGAATGGACAGCCCAGCCAGGCCAGGCGGGCCCGACCGCCTGTTCATGTCGATCGGTCCCAATCATGATAATATTAATATATAGAAAATAAATAGTAATCATTAATCTAATTATGCACATATTTAATCACCCTAAACTTATAATATGCCTCCATTATATGTACTTTATTGAAATAAGCGTATAGATCCTAAACTTAGGTTCTTGACTAATTAGGATTATAGTTTAATTATTGTAATTTACTTGAGAATAATTATTGATTATTATTATTTATTAAACATACACCCATAATATAATACTGATTATTTATTCTATTTCTGGATAATAGTTACTATTAAGGGTAGAAATCGTTACAAAGTTAAAATTTATATAATATATAATACTGATTTTTATTTACATTAGGTATACCAAATATAATGCAATAATAAAATAAAATAAATTATTGACCTAGAAAAAATACATAATTTTTTAACACATTCACAATTTATATGGTTTTTAATTCAAAAAAATAAAAATAAAAAATAAAAACTTCTTCTCTTTTTTTTAACTGGTACGATGATTGGGCGACACCGGTATTTTACCAATATTGCGTGGTACCGGGTTTTCGGGTAAGAATCTAGGTTTTCACGGGTGGATCGGAAAAAAATTTAAAAAGTATTATTTAAATTTTTTAAAAATACGAATTTCTTATCGGGTGGTATACCAACCATACCAATCAAATAGACTCGGATCGAAATTCCGGAACGGTATTATAACATTGATTTGAATTGGATCACTTTTTATTAGGCCCAGCCCATGAACAAGCAAATAGAGCTCGGCCCAAAACAATAAAATGGGAATTCTGATATAGATATAGACGGCCGATCGAGATTCCAGTTTCCACGTGGCGTAATCTCCCATTAGGATATAGACTGTTGGGGAAACCGAGACGCTCGGATCTGCACGCACATGTATAGACATATATTCTCTTCATTGTTAACATTCTGCTATTTTATTTCAATTGTTGCGAATCTCCCTCCGACGAAAGGTAACCAGATAGAATTGAAACCGTATTTCTTGTATTTGTGTTTATTCTGAATTCGATTTTTATTTGCTTTGATTCGAGAATTCGGCATTGTTACTACGTTTCTGTGATGAATCGAGAGTGGATATTATGCAATTTTTTGTTTTATTGAAAGTTTAGATCCAGATCTTGTTGAATTATTCAGTGTTTTGAGTTTTCAATTGCTTTGTATTTCTGGTTGCCTGTGACTGTTAGTCATTTATTTCTGTAGACTGTATTGTTTTTTATTCGCTGGAATTGTGTTACGATCGGAGAATATAGTTGATAAGATTTTATATGGAAAGTGTGGAGTAAGGTGTTTGCAGATGATCGATCATTGGTCTTGTTCTTTGTTATGTGATTTTGTAGTTCTTAGAAAAAAATCAGTATAATATTTCTTGTACTTAAAACACAAGATCATGTTCCTCAAATTATCTAGATATATGCATTTAATGAGAGTGTTGCTGGTTTGTGTCATTTTAGATTTTAATTTTATTGCTTCCCAGGTAAATTATGGACACTTTTCTCTTCACATCTGAGTCGGTCAACGAAGGGCATCCCGACAAGCTTTGTGACCAAGTATCTGATGCTATCCTTGATGCCTGTTTAGTACAAGATCCAGAGAGCAAAGTAGCTTGTGAAACATGCACAAAGACAAATATGGTGATGGTATTTGGCGAAATCACAACAAAGGCGCAGTTGAACTACGAGAAAATTGTGAGGGATACTTGCAGAGGCATTGGTTTTACATCAGCTGATGTTGGTCTTGATGCTGATAACTGTAAGGTTATAGTAAACATTGAACAGCAAAGCCCTGACATTGCTCAAGGAGTTCATGGTCATCTCACTAAGAAACCCGAGGAAATCGGAGCCGGTGATCAAGGACACATGTTTGGTTATGCTACCGATGAAACACCCGAGTTTATGCCACTTACCCATGTCCTTGCCACTAAGCTTGGAGCCAAACTTACTGAAGTAAGAAAGAACAAAACTTGTCCTTGGTTAAGACCTGATGGAAAAACACAAGTCACTGTTGAATACAAGAATGAAAATGGAGCCATGGTTCCTATTAGAGTTCATACTGTTCTCATCTCAACACAGCATGAAGAAAACGTAACAAACGATAAGATCGCAGCTGATCTTAAAGAGCATGTTATTAAGCCTGTCATTCCAGCTAAGTACCTTGATGACAAAACCATATTTCACCTCAATCCATCAGGCCGCTTTGTCATTGGTGGTCCGCACGGAGATGCTGGTCTTACGGGTCGTAAAATCATCATCGATACGTACGGTGGCTGGGGTGCTCATGGTGGTGGTGCATTCTCCGGTAAAGATCCAACTAAAGTCGATAGAAGTGGTGCATATATTGTGAGACAAGCCGCAAAGAGTGTTGTTGCTTCGGGACTTGCTCGTAGATGCATTGTGCAAGTGTCGTATGCTATCGGTGTAGCTGAACCACTTTCGGTTTTCGTGGATAGTTATAAAACAGGTAAAATATCAGATAAAGATATACTTGTTTTGATCAAGGAGAACTTTGATTTCAGGCCAGGAATGATTGCAATCAATCTTGATATGAAAAGGGGAGGTAACTTTAGGTATCAAAAGACAGCTGCTTATGGTCATTTTGGGCGTGAAGATTCAGATTTCACTTGGGAAAAGGTCAAAATCCTTAAACCTAAAGCATGATTTATTTTAAACTTTGTGTTTTTGCATAATAGTGAATAAGATTAGGTGGATACAGACTTTATATTTTTCATTCTTTTATTCAATTCCAAACTTTGTGTACTTATTGTTTTTTTCTTAAATCTTGATCTGATCTAAATTTTGAATTTTTGAGGACTAGTCAATGTTTTCATACCGGATGTTATACCACCGGTATACCGTCTAGTACATCAAATTTGTTCGGTACTAGTATTTTTTTTTGTACGGCCGGGTACTATGTATTAGGTTTGATTTCCTGGTTTTTTTTTTGTCTAACCCTAAAAAAATAATTATATATTAATTTTTTTAAAAATAAAATTTGGTATCTTCCGGTATACCGTTCATACCGGTTCGGATTGATACGTGATTCCGGACCGGTATGAAAACATTGGGACTAGTTTTACCCAATTTTTCAAAGATTGGGGATTGGAAAAATGGTGCATTCCAAACTTTTGTATTTCTGCAAATTTGGTTCTTATAGTTTGGAACGACATATTTTGTCACCAAACTTTAAAGTTTGATGAATTTGATCATTCAAATTGAAACATTTGGTAAATCATATCCCTAGAGTGGTAAAATCCATCATAATATGGCAGTGAAATTCTTTGTTTGTAGGGGTAGGCATGGATTGGTCCAATCTGTATAAACGAGTCAATCCGTAGGTTCATCTGCCAAATATTAGTCTACGGGTTAGGCCGTGATATTCATCCCATCAACATGTACGGGTTAATTTTAGGGTTAAAATAAAAGTTTTTAGTTTAAGTTTATGTTATCCCAACCCATTCACCGGTTGAGCCGTATTTTCAACCCGTACGAGTTGATGGATTCAACATGTTCGACCTGCAACCTGTTGGATCGTACACGTGCTAATCATCGTGGAAAATTTGATTTTAACCAAGGATATTTATAAATAACATTGTAAACTTTTTGGAAACATTAAACCTTAAGGACTAAATTTATTCATCTTCACGGTAAACCCTAGAAGCACTGGGATAGTATATCCTTCATGACTATTAAAGTTATAAAGTATTAAGATCGGTTTTCCTATCTTCATACTTTGAGATTACAATTACAACAATCTTAAAATTTTAGAAACAAAAATTGACAACATCATGAAAGTATATTAGATTTGTGTCTCACCCATATTAGATCTGTCACTCCACACTGCAAGCAAAGGGATTGATATTATGTTAATCAAGTATTGAGGAAACGTTCGTACTCTAGGATAGGATTTTTCCGATTTCGTAAATTTTGAAAATCAATATTGCAAAAAAATCGAAGTTGGGAGCAGTGTTTTCAAGCCCAGTCCAGTTTGTCTGGGTTGGACGGTTGACCCATCACTCGACCCATTGGACGGACGGGTTGATGGACCAGAATTTTTTTTAAAAAATAATATAAATAATATTTTTTTATAATTTTATTTTTTAAAAAGTAAAAATATATTTATTAATAAAAATAAATAAATTTAATAATATGTTCAATAACGGTTTGACAACGATTCGGTGATCCGTTAAAATTTCTGGTTCACGGACCGAATCGTATTTACGAACAATGGTTGGGAGGAGACCAAATTTGTTTTAATTTTAATTTTATTTTATTAGCCAACGAAATTACTAATTTTTGTGAGTTATATGTGTATATTCGTTTGATTACATGTGTTTTGGACGATATGTTAATACCCTAGAGTATTATCCTATGATATTGGAGGATACACATATTAATTTTCATGTATGCGCGATGTCAAAGAGTATATGAATTATCATATGTACTAAAACTAAATTTAAAGTTTAATAGAATTCATTTGGTGATTAGAATGTTAAGATTAATAAATATCATTGTATTTATATTAGAAATATTAAATTATTAATTAACCATATATAAATTATATTCATTCTCAAGTTAAATACCTTATAATTTAACTCACATTTTTAACGTTTGTCAAATAAACAACAATTTAGAATTGAAATATTAAGTATTAAAATAACTATAATATCACATACATTATCAAATATTGATATCATAATTCGTGAATCGAGGTATTCGATTTGGTTACTTGGACTCCTATGTTTTTAAACCGGTTATTTTTATCGAACCGGAAAATGTCTGGTTCACTAAGAACCGATTCAAACCGTGGTTCGAATCGGTTTGAACCGCAAAAACTTTGAAAAGATTTAATTATATCATAATTTTCATAAAATTAATAAAATATTGTGTTACTTTATAATGTAAATATAATATATAATTTTATTAATATATGAAAAATGAAAAAAATTTATACGAACTTTGTAAAAAATAATTGATATTATTTTATATATTACGAATATACGTAAATAATTAAAATTGAAATAAAGAAAAATATTGAACAAATATAATAAAATAATATTTAAATATCGTATTAGTTCAAAAATAAAAAATACAAAACTAGAGCAGTTCAATTCGAACCGGACCGTGAAATACGCGGTTCACGGTCGAACCGGTTCAACCGGGCGGTTCAGCCGCGGTTTGAAAACATAGTTGGACTCCCTAAAATAAAGAGTTTGCAAATCATTGATATAATCACTCTATTGTCATAAAGCATTTCTAAACAATACTCAAAGTGATAGATGAATTACATATATTTTGTTTATTATCAAATAAAGCATCCCAATTTTCTTAAGAAAACTTACTGCATTTTCTGATTGCATTGTGAGAATGTGTTGTCATTTTTAAAATGCATTTTTGATTTGTTTACAGAATATCCCAATGTTTTCATTCTCATTCTAACAATTCATTTTCAAAATACGTTATGAGTTTTCTTATTCAATGCAAAATGACATGAATCTCTCATTTTGAATTAATGTAATGTATTTTAAAAAATCTCTGACTAAACTACCCTTATGATCCCTTTATTTCTAAGGGTGTTCACTATTCGGTAAAAACCGAATATCGAACCGTTTACTGATTTTTTTTACTGAACTAATATCGATTTATAAAATCGGTTCGGTAAAAAAAATCGGTATTACCGAATACCGAATTTAACATTTCTTTAATTTAAAACTAATATTTTTGTATTTAATTATATAATTAAATATATTATTATGATTAATTTTATGTTTAATTTGATTAAATTTCGAAAAATTCGGTAAATACCGAAACCGAAACAATTCGATATTTACCGAACCGACAAAATTCGGTTCGGTATTTGGTAGCTAAATTTTTGACTTATTCGATAATTGAAATTCGGTTCGATATTTACCGAATGAACACTCCTACTTATTTCTAATTAAATAAATCATGTTTTCTATAATTATAAGGGCAAAATAGTATTTTAGTATTTATAATGCACTCTCATAATCATTTTTTATAGAACATCATTTTTATTTCATTATTCATTATTTAACACTTAAACATATTCATATTATATAAATATATTCTGACAATGTATTCTGAAAACACATTTACATTCTCATAATACACACAGAACATATCCTTAGATATACAAATATACAATTACATAATCTATTCAAAATTTTGTATGCTTTTATTGTTAATATAAATATGATAATATTATCGCTAAATAATCAAATTTAAATTGAAATTTATACTTTTAAAGTTTTATATTAAATTAAAAAATAATAGTAAATATTCAAAAATCAATTTAACTCTAAACTTTAGAAACCATATAAACATCAAATAAAACTAATAGTCAATATAGCAATATTAATAAGATAAATATTTCAATTATAATATTTCTAGTGGATCATCTATATTTGAAGATTATATCCATTAGACTTCTTTGCACGCCATTATCGTTAATTATTATCTATTTGACTAGAATTTGGAATAGTAAACGGCTTGCCATGGGAAATGATGTCACTAATCACAACTTTGATTTATTTCATTTTTTATAAATATTGAACGGGGCATCACGGGACATGTCAATTCAAATAAATTAGATCAACCTAAAATTTGGTCTAACTGAATATGAATAGTGTTGAACTAAGACACTCTTTGACCTAAGATAGATAAGTTCTATTTAAGATAGACGAATTTGACCCACAATATAGTCATGCCTATGAACACTAAATAAGCAAAATCTTCTTAAATAATGGAGTGATATTCACGACATATTGGATCAGGTTTGTGGATCGATCCATGTAAACTTAGAGATGATCTTATAGGGTCAACAGAGTATGAGGGTGTTAAGGAAACAAAAGATAATTATGACATTACACACAATAATGACTGATCTTGATACCCTAAAAATGAACAAAAACAAATATAGATTACAAATTTACTATGTTGCACGGGTACGGGGTGCGGGAATTTTAGAAATATATGATTTATGGTGCATCAAATTCAAGATAATAAAATAATAAATATAAATACTTGAAATTTTTAAAATACAAAAACCTGTAAAAATAATGAGTTTTTAAACAATTTACGAATAAAATATGAAATTCTTAATTCATATTTGTTAGTTTCTTGTTTCTCACCGTCTACAAGTCACTTATACAGTTCTTTTCTCCATCTACAAAAGTTTCTGCATATCTTTATATATCACGTTCATTAACTCTAATTTTTTTAAAAAATATGTGTGTTGGTGCGTGAATCCACGCACTCTGCACGCACTCGATGAATGAAATTCTTAAATTTGAAGCACCCATACAATATAGCAAATTTATATACTTTTAAGTCACCTGTAATTAATTAAATTAACTAAACTATAATATTTTTCAATATTTCATTAAAGGATTGGAAATGTCAGAATATTTAAAGCAATAAATTATTTTTAATTTGGATATTTTTATTAAATAAAGATTAATTTATTTGTGTGTAAATGGGTGGAAGCGCGACGTCGTCGTTTAACCTTTACATTGAAAACGGAATTAGGTTTCACCTGTACGCATTTTCTTCTATAAAAGGCTTGTTCTTCGTCTTCAATTAAATCACTCACTTTCGATTTCGTGAAATTCTCTAGGTCAATATTTTATCTTTCAGATCAGTCATGTCTGCTTACACCGGAAAGTACGCTGGTAATTTTTTACGATTCAATTCTTCTTTTAAAAAAATTCTGAAGGATTTCTTTTTCGTTTTGATGAGATCGCTTCTCGGTAGACTTTGTGGCTTTGATTTTGTTGATCTGTGTTTTTGAATTTTCTTTATTTTGAATAATTTTAACCAGATCTGGTATTTATTTGGAGATCCTTGTTGCGGATCTTACTAGGGAGGTTTTTGTACCGATCTGAGGGTTTTAATTGATTGATCTGTTTCATTTGTTTGTATAATTCGACTTTTTATTTTTATTTCTTTTGACCTATCTAAAAAGTTCTATCTTGTCGGATTATCACTGGTTTTTTCTGTCTGATCCTTTTGTGGTGATGGTTATTTCAGATCTCAAGAGTAATAATAATATTTGTCATAATTTTTTAAGCACAGAATCAGTGTTGACTTTATGAAATCAGCGATGATTAGGAATTTTTCACTTTGGAATGGATGATTTTCAATTATTTTATCTCTATATGATATTTTTCTATTTTAACGTTAAAGATTATGTTTTTGTTCATATTTGAAGTAATGATTCAATAACTTCAGTTTTTATAGCTTGTTGTATTTATTTTGGCAGATGAACTTATCAAGAATGCTGCATATATCGGTACCCCCGGTAAGGGTATTCTTGCTGCGGATGAATCTACCGGAACAATTGGAAAGCGATTATCAAGCATCAATGTTGAGAATATTGAAGAGAATAGAAGGACTCTACGAGAGCTTCTTTTCACCACCCCGGGTGCTCTCCCGTGCCTTAGCGGAGTAATCCTTTTCGAGGAAACTCTTTATCAGAAAACAGCTTCAGGTACAAAGTTTAATGCTTTTATTAATGTTTTCAAATCGGTACGAACCGTTGCTCGAATTGTAATGAACCGCAAATTTTTTAAAATTTCATTCTATTTGAACCGAAGTGAAAAATCTATGATTCATTAGAAACCGGTTCGAACCGGTGGTTTGAAAACATAGGATTTTATAGTTCAATGAAGAATAATACGAATTTGCGGGTTTAACTTGTAGGTAAGTCCTTTGTTGATTTGTTGAATGAGGGAGGTGTTCTTCCGGGAATAAAAGTCGATAAGGGCACAGTTGAGCTTGCTGGTACTAATGGTGAAACCACAACTCAAGGTCTCGATGATCTAGCTCAACGCTGCCAACAATATTATAAAGCCGGTGCACGATTTGCTAAATGGAGAGCTGTTCTCAAAATTGGTCCAAATGAACCCTCACAGCTTGCGATCAACGAGAATGCAAATGGCTTAGCACGTTACGCAATAATCTGTCAAGAGAACGGCTTAGTACCTATCGTCGAACCCGAGATATTAGTCGATGGTTCTCATGACATCGAAAAGTGCGCAGATGTCACTGAACGTGTTCTCGCTGCTTGTTACAAAGCATTGAACGATCATCATGTTCTTTTAGAAGGTACCCTTTTGAAACCGAACATGGTTACACCGGGATCCGATGCAAAGAAAGTCGCACCGGAAGTTATTGCTGAATATACCGTTCGTGCATTGCAACGAACAATGCCTCCTGCAGTCCCTGCTGTTGTTTTCTTATCAGGTGGACAAAGTGAAGAAGAAGCTACTGTAAATCTCAATGCAATGAACAAGCTAAAGACGAAGAAGCCATGGAGTTTATCGTTCTCATTCGGACGAGCTCTTCAGCAAAGCACACTCAAAGCTTGGTCGGGAAAAGAAGAGAATATCCCGAAAGCACAAGCAGCGTTTCTTACTCGATGCAAGGCGAATTCGGAGGCAACACTCGGGACTTATGAAGGTAGTAGTTCTTTGAGTGAAGGGGCAGCTGAGAGTCTTCATGTTAAAGACTATAAGTACTGAAAATCGAGCAATTTGCGGGTTCGGGTTGCGGATCGTAGAGATAAAAGGTTATTGAACTTGATTTTCTTTTTGTTTTTTGAGTATTTGTGTTTGAATTGTAGGGTCTTGTCCAGACCTGCATTTGAATAAAGCATGAACAACATAAACTTGCACTTGTTGACAAGTGACAACTTGGATTTAATTTCCCTATTTTTCATATTTTGTGGCCTTTTTTAAATCGGCAGTAATGTTTCATCCCGATCGGTATTTTATTGGTGTCGTTCGATATCGGGTTTTATGATCGAATTTCATGTTTTTCATATCCTAAAAAATGATTAAACATCTAATTAAGGATACAATAATTTTTTTTTAATTATGTTACATATTTATGTTAAAATATCAATAAATTGAATTGAAATTGTATTAAAATTAAAGTATTTATGACTATTTTAGACAAATTGTATTAAATTTACAGAATCACATATAATTTATTTAAAAGTCTGAATCATTTTAGGTTTTTATTTAATAAATATTTTATAATAAATATTTTCACGGAAGAATGAACAAATTAAAGAGAATGATAAAATAAATCAACTAACTATTAATACACCAGTGAATAGAAATACGGGATTCAAATCGTTTATAATTCTTCATCATATAATTGTTTTCCTATTTATCAAATCAAATTAAAAGTTTTAATATCGTATCTAATCGAATTAAATATTTACAGTACAAATATTCAAATAATAATTCGAATTCAATTTGATTAGTTCATATATTAGAATCACAATATTATTTTGTAGTATACTACTTTGGAGTTATATATTAATAAATTGTCAATCTCTCTAAATTTACATTTGTTATGTTTTATTAAATCACCATCAATATTTCCCAATATTTAAAATGAGCTAAAACTTTGAGAAGCATGAAATTTTAAAAATTGAATGATCAATAACACACCTTATATCAAGCTTTGTATTATGGTTTTAAAAACCGATCGAACCGGCCAGTTGGATCGGTTTCAACCGGGAATCGCTTCGCTCTCCCGATCCAACTCAAATCGGTTCACATGTCATTTTAGAAATCGGTTTTGCTCTCCTAAAAACCCGGTCTAAACGATATTTCACCGAAAAACCGATTTACATTGGCAATTAAGATTAAAGATAAATTAAAAATAATTTTTTAAACTTTGATTCTACCACTTACTTTCTTAATAAAGACATTGATTATAAAAATATTTGAATAAATTTTTCTTATTTTATTTCATATTATTATTTAATCATTAAACTCAAAATTTCAATACTTAAAACGAAAGCTCTTTAATTTCAAAAACCAAGCATAAATTCTTGTTAGTATTAAACTTTTTTTAATGTAATTATACTTTGAAATATATATTCTTTTATTATTAACATCATTATTAATTTTTAAACCATTTTTAAATCGATCCAACCAATAGAAGGTATTTCCGATTCGTCGGTTTGACCAGTTTTTAAAACCATGCTTTGTATTTAATTTACAAATTTTAAAGACATCGTCTTTATACTATTTTAAAATAGGGACCACCGACCAACACCACTTGTTTAAGAAATTTGAAACAATCATATCCCGAAATTCAAAACACAACACTAAAAGTAAACAAAATAGGGCATGATTATTTGTTAGAATAATTGAAGGTCAAATAAAATCATAAGGATAAATCTCAAAACACAAACATCTGCAATTCAAAAGATACCAAAGAGCATTGCACCTTACAGATGAAGCTTTATACCTGCACCTCCTCAGTCGGGACAAATGTAGGGATAACATATGCATCTTCCTTTGGTGGATGAATCGTAACCAGATCCGGAAGTGGCGTAGTCGGACCCTGCTTCCCTTTCGGATCCCAGTCCAGCATAATTTTAACCTTGATGCCCAGTACACCCTATAAAACAATCACAACTATTTATATCGCAAAAATAGTAATTGATTTGATAAATTTGATCCCTAGATTTTCCTAATCGTGACAATTATGAACATTTTATCGTAATTTCCATACTTTGGTATAACTTGTGGACAAAGTTTAATGTGTAACAAAATTGTTCGTAAAAAATCAAAATTGGGCATCGAACTTGCAAAAATCATCAAACTTCGACATTTTCTCTTTATAAAATTACACTAAACTGATATGAAATGGGGGAATTAGAAGTACCTGTCTCAGTAGAACATGTCTCACAGCAGTGTCTATGTATTCCTTAACTGGCTGTCCAGAAGAAATCATGTAACCGTCTTTGAACTTCATTGATTTAGCACGCTGAGCTCTTAGTTTTCCACTAACAATTACCTGTATGAGCGTGATGAGATACAAGAGTAAAATGGAATCGAGATTGAATAACAAATTTACCTCGCATCCCTTTGCTCCGCTCTCCATTACAAATCTCAACACACCATAGCATGCCCTAAATAACAAAATACAAAACGTAAAAATACAGTCAATGCCTGTGAATTGGAAACCCTCAAACACAACAGGGATAAAATCACAGTTGTATGAAGAACACAAAACACAAAAAATTAAAGGGTAGAGTCAATTCTCTTTGGGAAACCCTAAAACCCAAAAATGCTTCATTATAAAACTCTAGAAGGAATATTATCACAGTTAGATGAAGAACAATAAACATCCAAACGAAAAAACTAGAGTCAATGGCCTTTAATGGGAAACTCTTAAACCCAAAAATGATTCAATATAAAACGCTAGCAGGAATAAAATCATAGTTATATGAAGAACACAAAGCATCCAAACGAAAACTAGAGCAAACGGCCTTTAATGGGAAACCTTCAAAACTCAGGTATGTTTTATACAACTATAGCACGAATAACATAACGGTGATAATGAATTTAGCCAAAATATGGTTTTAGTTTAAAAACATTTCATTTTTCTCCATGTAGAAATAAGAGCTAAATGTGGAATAAGAACAAACAAATTTCGTACTTTCTGACGGCAAGCCCACCAAGGAGTTTATATCTAAGTGACTCTGCCTGAGCAATTGCGCAAAGACCCCTATTATTCACTTTCTCAGCATACAACTCCACACTGTTTTCAGGAAATTTGAATCTCTTCTGCACCACAGAAGTCAATTCCCTAATTCTCCTCCCTTTCTCTCCTATATAAAACATAGAAACAAAATCACATTGAAATTATAACAAATTATAAAAACAGCCAACAAAAAATTCAACACAATTTCATTAAAAATAACAAAACTAAAAGGAAAATAACCTAGAACGTTCTGTGTACGAGTTGCCCGAATGATAATCTCAGTCCTCATAGGAGTAACCCTAACCTCAACACCAGAATATCCATCCTCCGCTAATTCACGTGTCAACACTTCGTTCAACTCCGCGTAGAATACACCATCAGCCACAAACTAGCAATAAACCGGTAAATCAGTATATAAAAACAGATCAACAGCAAAGTAATGAGTAAAACAGAAACCTTTCGTTTTTTGCTGATCTGAGTAGCCATTTTCGTTCGACGGCAGAGATACGGTTGAGCTTCCACAGCCGCGAACGATTGACGAAAGAAATAAGGGTTTCTGTCTCCTGATGAATAACCCTAAAAATATGGTATTATTGGACGAAGGCCCAATAAAATTTAATAAATAATATATTTAATAAATGGACATACTCTAGACTTCATTGGGCCGGGCCGACTAAGCCTTAATGTATAAAACACGTTATATGGGCCCGTTAATTTTGGATTACTCTTTTGAACTAAATCATTTGTTTTTGGGCCGAGTTCAAAATGGATCTTTGATAAAGTAGTGATAACGTATATCGAGATATGAATCAAAGTTTGAAATAAAAAATAGCGGTTATTTGAGATTATTGTATTGTATTGCGATATATTCGTTGTATAAGTAATTGTGATTTTAAAAAATTGTGTTTCAAACAACGGTACATTGATCGCAATTTCATTAAATTATTTTTTACCCTTAATTTATTTTGAATTAAATAATAATTTAATAAGGATAAAATTAAATTTTAAAAAGTATGTTTTAGTGAAGTTGGGGAAAACTGTTATTTTTTGCGTTTAAATTATGTGTCTTTTCTTATATGTTTTTCATAATTTTAAACAACATAATTTTATAAAAAACAAAATTTTTTTATTAATTATAAAAAATATTTAAATTGATTACATTATTGATATGATGGGAATGCCAGCTTAGAAGTAATAATTAATTAATATTTTAAACTCCCAAGATAGAAAGATGGTTAATGTGACTAGACAGACACAAATAAAAATGTTCTGGCCAATTTGTATAAAATATTACAAAAAAATACTAATTTGAATTTAATGATTTATTAGGGTTTCAGCCGACTTTGTCTGGATTTGGACAATCATAATGTTGTGGAACCCATTTCTGTGTATGTGTTTTCAAACGGCTCATTTACAAAAATATACATTGTAAAATCGTACTTTTAACAAAATACTCATCCTCCTTAAAAATATACGTCAAAATCATGTTTAGATGGGTATTTTGGTCAAAAGTACGAATGACAATGGATAACAGGGCAAAACATGCTTTTTCAAACACTATACCATATAGTTGCCCTTAACTCGAACAATTTGACTAAATAACCCAATGTAAAAAATCTATCAGCTAAATAGCATGTTTTGATAATAGATTTGACAAATAACCAACTTATATATTTTTTTATTAAAAATAAATCAAATAATTGAAATATTATTTATATATTATAATTTAAAATATAATATATTATAATCGAAATGATTTTACGAGTTTGAATTCAGACTATTATTTCACATATCGATAGGAAATAAATGTTCCGATTTGGCCCATCCGTGTATTTGACGTAATTTTATTTATTTACGTTTATAAAAATCTTTAAAATACAATATATTACGATCGAATTTACTTTACAAGTTTGAATTCAAAACATTACGTCTTAAAATAAATAAAATTCATTTATAAAAATCTTAAGAATTTGCTAAAATAAATTAAATTACGATATGAATATATTGATAAAATATTGTATAGTGCGAAACGTGAAATAATTGATATCAACCGATATATCGATGATATGGACCAAATCGGAACATATATTTCATATCAATCAATATATGAAATAATGGATTGTGCCGGGTTACAATATTGAATACCCGGGTGGCCCGACTCAGAACATATATTTCATATTGATCGATATGTGAAATAATGGATGGTACCGGGTTATAATGTCGAATACCGGGTGGGCCAAATTGGAACATATATTTCATATTGATCAATGTGTGAAATAATGGATGGTACCGGGTTATAATGTTGAATACCCGGGTGGGCCAAATCGGAACATATGTTTCATATTGATTGATATGTGAAATAATAGTCCGAATTCAAACTCGTAAAATCAATTCGATCGTAATATATTATATTTTAATTATGTCTATATTTTTAAATTAAAATATATAAGTAATATTTCAATTATTTGATTTATTTTTAATAAAACTATAGAAAAACAGGTTATTTAACTTACAAAATACGAAATGATGCTATTTGACAAAAGATTTATCAAAACATGTTATTTCACCAATACATTTAGCCAAATTGCCCAACTAGTTAACTCAAAGGTTTAATGTTCAAATATTTAATCGAATATTGAAATGTAATTGAATTGACTATAAAATATATCAATTTATATCAATGGTTTCATCCGATCCGAAATTATGTTCCGATTAGAACATGTAATCGGACTGGACCCAAAAAATCGGATTCCTTTCTACAATCCAGGTAACGGGTGGTATACCTGTTGGTATGAAAACATTGATTTATATATGATTAAAATCATAGAATCAGATACCCTGCAATGGATGATGCCCAATAACGATTGGGTCGAC
Organism: Utricularia reniformis; assembly: GCA_009725065.1. Lineage (NCBI taxonomy): Eukaryota > Viridiplantae > Streptophyta > Magnoliopsida > Lamiales > Lentibulariaceae > Utricularia > Utricularia reniformis. Next base: position 816,853 of record RWGZ01001392.1, read on the forward strand.
CCATGTGGTAGAAGCAAACTTGCGCAACCCATCTTAGTACATTTAAGATGAATTGGCCCGGTGTTCCGCGATGGGACCGAAGATAACCTTGGCGAAATAAAACGGTTTCTGACAGATGGCCCCAGGGTTGGTCCAAATGGTTACAAACCCACGCGTTCCACACTTCGGGCCTCTACACGTTTACCACGCCTCGGGCCGGATTACGCAGACCACGCTTCGGTCCCGGCCACGTTTTACATCGCGCGACAACAACCTCTAACAAACCTGTTAGAGGCATTTACAGAGCGTGGATTACACACGCCTTCAACTCTATAAATACAAAACACAACGACGGAACAAGCAGGATCTTTTGGATGCGAAGAATATGCCGTTACTCTGCTGGGATTATTCTTATAGTTTTCTTATCCCCGTTATCTTCATAAGCCTATGTTATTCTTGTATTGAACTTTGATTTAATTATTGAATCGACTGAGAGCATCCCCTGCTCTTAGTCAAGTTGTTTTTTCCCCATTTCCCGAGGTTTCTACTCTAAATTGCTTTGTCTCATTACCGTTTATATTTTTTCAATCGTTCTCCCACCAAAAACAAATCATAATCGAGTTCGTTTCTTAACGAACCGGACGACTGTTGGTACCCCTAAAAAGGGACTATAAGAATATATTTTAATTTCTAAAATGAAACTAAATAATTTTGCTAGTTTAAATGGTTTTTTAGTTGGTTTAGCCGAGTTTTAGTGTTTGAGATTATTTCAGGGATTGAACCGGTCTTCAAGATTTTAGGGTTTTTTTGAAGAAACGGATCGGATTTTTGACCGTTTCACAGTTGAATTGGTCGAACGGTCGGATTCTTCTTTTAACTTCATTGGTAAAACCAAAAAAATTAATTTTGTTTGTTTTTCATTTAATTCAAAACGTGCTGGATTTCATTTGGCATGATCGGAGGTTCGGACCAACTAGGTCGATAAAATATAGATAATGGAGCATACATATGCATTTGGAAGATATGAAATCATGTATATCCAATGTTTTTATACCCGTCTGAATCGATATGGTCGGTATAATTTTTTTTAAAATTTTTCCAGGTCGGCTCGGAAAAATCCGGGTTCTGATGCCGCCCGGTTTTCTCTATTCACAGTGGAGAAAATGGCTAGTTTGGTCCCCACAGTTTGGTCATTTTGATAAATTTGGTCCCCAAACTTTTATTTGACATTTATAGTCTTCATACTTTGATATTTTTGATAAATTTGGTCCCCATGTGGCAAAATTAGTCCCCAAAATTTGAGGATCAATTTCGCCACATATATGAAACTTTGATAACTAGATTTGCCAAAAGTTACAAAATATAAGGACTAATTATACCAAAAATACAAAATTTGGGGACTTGTTTTGCTTCCACAAAATTTTGAGGACTAAATTTGTCAAAATGAAGAAAATTTAAGAACTAAGTTTGCTAAATCATACAAACTTTTGGGACCTTACATGCCATTCGCCCATTCACAATGTATCATGTGCATGATTTAATAATAATAATGTAATTTAATTAATATGTGAGAAAATTTTAATAATCTAACACATTGAATGTAGAAAAAGTTTGAATTGTTATCCTATTATCAAAATAATATATTTATAAAATTTAAATAATTAACTAATATCCTGCAAATAAACTTCTTTTATATTTTATTCACCATTAACTCCATCCAATTCATACAGCACAGGATCGAACAAGGTGATGTTTTTTTATTTGTAATTTGTTTGTCTCTTTCGTCTTCATCTCTTATTATCATTCATGACTGAGTATTCATGGGATTTTGAGTAGAAATGGAACGGCAATGGAGATTACACAACCCGCACGAGAAGGCGGAATATTCCGAAATAAGGAAAGGCAGTGAGCACAAGGTGTTCGATCAAAGTCCAAACAGAGCTTTTTTAGTGAGTCAGTTAATGGTCATATCAGAAGTAAAAAGTGTGTAAGAAAGCAGGTTTTTGCTTTGACTTAAAATTTGAATTGGGATTACGCGTTATCAGTATGTGATTTGATTCAACTTTGTGCTTTGACTTAAGATTCATGATCGTATGATGAACCTTACCCAATTTTTATAGTTGTTTAATCTTTGTAACAGTGATCATGCTTGTTTTTTAAATTAATCACAACTAAATGGATACAAATGACTGCAGGGACTCAACAAATTGAAGAAGAAGAAGAGCATTTTTGTAGGTTGAGTCGATTCAGAAACCAGATCCCCATTGGCTGTGACTGTGAGAGCCTATTGTCATAGGGAGTGTAATCCCTTGTTCATTTGTGTCACAGTAAACCGCACCAAGATTCTCATAAAAAGAACTGGTTTTATGATTCTCATTCTCCTTTCTTTTTTTACTTCCTTTACTTGCATAATCATTCAAAGAATCCCATTTCTCTTTGCACATAAAACCAGTTCTTTGATGCCCAAAACTCGCCATTTTTCTTGCTAATTCCTCCCAAAAAGCCTCTTCTGAAATCCCATTTTCCCCTTCAAATTTCATCCCATTTTTTAGCTGAATCAGCCTGTTAACTTCATACTCAGTCCATTTTGCACTCATAAAATGATGTTTACCCGCAGCTTGATGAAACGCTTCCATTAAAGCATTATCACGAGCTTCAATCCAAGCTTTTTCACCAGCCCAAAAACTGTGTTCTCTTTCAATCCTTGCAGCATCTTGTTTTCTCCATTTTTCTTCACGTAACATTCTTTCTTGTTCCTTAACTTCAATAGTATTCATCACTTTCTCCATCCAAACTTCTTGTTTTTCCATAAGCTTTGTCATTTGCTGATTTATAAAGCTCATAATCTTCCCTTTTAAACTTGCTTTCCCTCTTCTTTTTTTCCCTTTTAACTCATCTCTTACATCACTCCCACCTGATGAAATTTCAGCAGAATCACAGCAATTTGAAGGGCTTAAAGTGCCGTTTTCTGAGATCTTTTGAGGGTCTTGATTTATAGCTAATGAAACGTCGTCGTTTATTAAACCATATCTGAAATTCCCACCATGGAAATGACTGGTTTCTGCTTCTGAAGCAGATTTGCTTGTTTCACCATAAAGAGCTTCAAGTTGTCTAAAAAACCTGTAATGTTTACCATCTTGTCTTCTACTTTTACCTTCTTTTGTTTTCTTGTAATATTTGTACAAATTCTCGAACTTTTCTCTGCATTTTTTACCACTTCTTTGATATCCATACTCTTCAGACATTATCCTGAAACAAAACAAGACAAAACAAAACCCTAATTTCTGTACTATGTCGAGTTTCTGTAATAAAAGTTTGAGAATTGACAGGTTTCTTCAAAAGGGAGAGTTTTCGAAGATTTGATATTAACAAAACCTTGAAATTTCATCCCAAAGAGGAGCTTTTTGATGATTCGCTTCTCTAAACTTAGTATCAAGTTTAGTTCTAACTTCAAGAAGGCTAAGTGTTTCAAGCCTCGGCCATCTCCCAGTTCCATTATCTCCGCCGCAGACGCCTTCTATCTCCATACCCAAACCGCCTCCGCCACCGCCACCGCCACTGCCGCCGCATGTTCCTGCAACTAACGCGGCGGTTCCTCCGATAATTCCAGAAGGGTCATGACGATAAGCCAAAAGATTCGCGAATGGAAGATTTGGGTGAATGTTTGGGGCTACCATGAACTCCTGTGGGAAAAATGACCTACCGGAGGTCATGAACTGCCGTGGATCCGTCATATTGTTGTATTCATGCTCCATGACTGTGGATTTTCCGGTCGATCGGAGAAGTTGAGTAAGCAAGAGAGTGGAAGTTTGAGATTTGAAAAGGTGTTTCTTGATTTATTTATGGTGAGGAGTGGAGAAAAGGATCAAATTTTCGCTCTCCGCCATGAAAGTGAACTGATAGAGAGCAGCCATCTTTCTTATCTCCCACACTGGACTACTCAATGGGCGGTTTGAGAGGAATAACCTATTTACAGAAATATCTTCCAAAACTAATATACCTATTATTATATTTTGAGAAAATTATAAAAGTGATCTCAATCTATGAAATAGTCTAAAGGTAATGTCTTTATAATTTCAAAATTGTATATGAACCATCTAATGTTTATATAATGTTTGTGGTTGGTCCTCTAACTTTCAAAATTTGTAAACACCATACCCTCAAAGTTTAAAAATTGTATAGTTGACCCCCAAAGTTTCAAAACTATTTATATTTAACCCTTACGTTCGGTATTTTTTTGAGTTTATATACGAAGTAAAATTAACATGAAATATAATAACAAAATATTGTAAGACAAATTAGTCTTTTAACAAACGGATGATACATATTTCTTCAGTTGATATTTCTCCGAGTCAATTCTGAACTCATTAATATGTTCGGAGGCTAAATATCAAATCAATAAACACAATTGGTCAATTTCAACATGTGGAAAGAACGAGGTCAATTACGCAAAAACTCAAAAAAATACCTGACGTGAGTGTCAAATATAAACGATTTTGAAACTTTTAGGGTCAACCTTGCAATTTTTAAACTTTGAGGGTATGATGTTTACAAATTTAAAAAGTTGGAGGGTCAACCACACACATTATGTAAACTTTAAGTGATTCGTACACAATTTTGAAACTATAAAGGCATCGTCTTTACACTATATCAAAGATCGGGGGTCAATGACAAACATCACTCTTATTATTTTACATAAACTAACCTATTTTACCTTGAATTCCAAGTTACAAAAAAGTCATCTATATTCAATATTTTAAAAATCGGTATCGGTTGATATAACGGACAAACTCATCATATCGGTATACTGAATATGCATCGAGTATATCGGATATATATCGAATACGCATCAGAATAATAAATTAAAATAAAATATTAATCTAAAAAAAATGTACAAATTTTTAATCATTTTCAATTTATATTGTTCGTAATTCAAAAAGTAAGAACCAAAAATTCTAAAAGTTTCGTACGTATTTTATTTTCTAAATCCAACAGTTAGTTCCAACCCGAACTCTCAAAACCCGCACCGTCGTTATTTTGTCAAAATATCGGCTAAAACTGGTACGTTCGAAATATCCGGTATAACAATGTCTATATTTCAAAATACCGGATACAACCGCATCGCGTCTGGTATACCAGCCGGTACACAATTTAGTTGTTTTAAAAAAAATTAAAATATATTTTTATTTTTTTATTGGGTCGACCTGGAATGGACCCTGAATTCTGACCGATAAATCTTATACCGGTCTTTACCGATTGAAATACTAATACCACCCGATTTTCATCGTATCAATCGGTATGAAAATATTGTTCTCAATTAAACATGCAACATGTAACCTGCTGGATAGGTAAGAAATTTGTTAGTTTGGGATACAAAAATATATGTAGGTTACTTGGGAAGATTTTTGTAAGTAGGTTATTTAGGGAAAAGATCGCTACTCAATAATGACTATATACACAATATTTATATATTTTAATCACTTTTATTATATGTTTGTCACAACATTTTAATTGGTCCGTATATCTAAATACAAAACCAATATTATAAATGAAAAATGAGAAAATATAATTCCTAAAGTTTGATCATTTTATTAAAGAGAAAATTACGATGGTGATCCTAATGCTTAAAATATTGTAATAGGGATGCTTCCAAAATTTGTAAATTACATGTAAAGCTTTCGAGGTTTCAAAACCCTCTATGTTGCAGTTTCATCTTTTTTCTTATGAGTAGTTTTAACAATTATGTGTTATTTTTAATTTTTCAAAGTTTGTAGATATAGTCATTACATCTTTTTAAATGTTAAATGATCAAATACAAACTATTAAACATTTAAAATATTAACAAGAATTATAGTCAAATATAAACGATTTTGGAACTTCGTGGGTCAGTCACGCAATTCTTAAATTTTGATGATATTGTGTTTGTAACATTTAAAAGTTGGAGGTCAATAGCACATTATATAAACTTAGGGAACTTTATATATAATTTATAAACTTTATTAATACTGTTTTTACACTATTCAAAATTCAGTGGCTAATGACAAACACCACTGTTTTAATGAAATTATACAAATTATACTGCTTTGTGTAAAGTTTAAAGTTTTAATTAATATGATATTTGTTTTTTCAAATATCTTATATCTCATCTATGCTATTATATTTTAATTGTACCTAAATTTATTATAAGTAGAAAATATACTACACAATTTTGTATTTTTATTTAGTTGGGATTCATGAATACTGGTCTATTGTATGATTTTAGTTTATTTGGTTACCAAATATTGTTTTGATAAATTATAAACTAAGGATAAAATTATATAAATGCCTCCAATGACAAATTTTCTATTTATTTAACACATGTTTAAAAATAAACATCAAATATAATAGTGGTTTTATGTCATTATTCAGTAAATTTTAACAACTTAAAATGTAATTTTTAGAATATTAAGACATAAACATCAAATAGAATAGCGTCTTGAGTACACAAACTTTTGTAGTTTTATCAAATTTTGTTCCTCATATTTTGTAACGGTATAGTAACTTTCCAAACTTTAAGTTTTTAATGAATTTGATTCTCCAAATTTACAACATTTAATAAATCATATCTCTAAAATAGCATAACCGATTACCGGTTTTTTATTTTGGCCTATGACCTCAATTACCAACACTGAGAATTTTGAGATCAATTATATGATACACACTATATTTTGGGAACAGATTTGACAAAAATTACAAAGTATCTATATCGATTTTATCATCTTTATACTTTGTGAATCACAATTGTTAAAGAGATCAAAATTCCTAACTAACTGAACTTGAAATCTAAGAATTTCAAACGAATCGAACCGAGCGGTTTGCAAACCAATAGAATTATAATATATATTATACTATTTAATTTATATTATCTTTATTAAAATTCATATTATTTTAAATTTCTTCGAACATTAAATTGACTAGAGCTAAACCCGATCCTCCATTGAATTATAATTTTTTATGATTTCGAATATAAACCTAATTTTGTCTATTTCAAATCGAATTTGAAGTTTAAAAAACACTTAGATTTTACTCGATTCGTTTCGTTTAAACCCCTTTTGAGTAGAAGTTCTCATTTGTACTAATGATGTATGCATCATAACATCCTTATAATTAAAAAACACATGAAAACACCTAATCAGTGTGTGAAAGGAATTTAAATAATTTTCTTTTTTTATCAATTTATATTATTATAATGTTTAATCATGCCTCCATCATCTTGGAAAATAATTAATATTTATAATCTCTAAAAGATATCATTTTTAATTAATTTTCTGTTAATTCAGTTTGTAATTGAAGTTGATAGTTCACCTAATTTATATTTTAATAAATTTATTTTTTAGTTAGTTCAAGATGTATGAATAGTGATAATTCAAAATTTCCTTAATTTTGTCACCAATATATATATATACATATATTGAAAATTATTCACACACAACATAACTACGATTCAATGATCGTGATTGTGTTAGTAAAAAGATGATACAAAATAAGTGTAACAAACAACAATTATGATATAGTTGCTAATATTAGCGATAATTTCATTATAGAAAAAATCAAATAATTTAAAAAATAATAATATGATGATCGAAATTGCATAAAAAAAACCCGAGAATCGAGCATGCGTGCGTGCCAGAGTTGGAGATGTCTTCATGAGCATGGCTAAGGGTGTGAACTGATAAGACGATCGATTTAGCACTCTTTCACTGCTCGGTTAAACGATTTTTGTTTGTATTTTTCCTTAAGCAAAACGGGATCGTTAATAATCAGCTTCTACTGGTTTCCGTTAATAGCTTTTGCGATTTATGCATTTAGTTTGTTGGTTTTTTGAAAAACAAACTGAAAATATACTAAAAAATTATTAAAATAATTCATAATTTGTATATTTTATAACAAATAATTAATTGTTATACACATTTCCATGTATTTTAAAATTAATAAATTTTAATTGTATACTAAAATGAAATTATTAATTAAATCAACTTGTTAATACTGAGTAACATATAACTCACATGAAAACCCACCTTCCGACCAGCATGTATATACACATAAGTTGTCGGTAAATGAATTGGGAATCGAATAATTGTAATAGAAATTGATAGAATACGATCAGTTAAGTCGGTTAATCTGTTCGATACACCTCTAAGCACAGTAGCACTACTCATGCCCATCCGAGTAAAATTGAATGATGATAAAATAAAAAAAACATTTATAAATTGAAAGGTAAAAAAATAACAAATTATAATATGAAAAAAATATTCTAACACAATTAATGATGTAGGGACAAGCAGTCAACAATGCAATTTGAAAAGTATGATATCTTCATGGGGCCTATAACATGATCATGACCATACAACAACTATTAAACTTCATTACCGTCAATATCTATTTAATTTTCACATTATCAAAATCAGTACCGACCCAAAATTGTCTGTATGGTCATTCTACCCATGATAGAAAACTTCATTTGCCAATCTACCCATCAAAGTATAAAAAAGGCAAAAGATTTTTACCTCAAATAGGTAGATTGACAAAGATGAGTTTTGACCGTGGATATATTTGTAAAATAACCCCCAAAATTTGTTGTGATATACTTTGGTATCAAAGAATTACTTTTTTATATAAAATAATTAAAAGAATCATTATTATTTATTATTTCAGGAATAAGATACGACAAAATCGAAGATATTGAATGGTTGTTATTTGATTCAAAGAGAAGAGTTTCACTTATTCGTGTTCGTTTATATAAAATAACTCAAATGGAAAACTTGTTCGAACATTGTTCATTTTCGTTCATTTTGTGTTTGTGTTTGTATTTATGTTCATTTGTCTTTGGATTCACTCGTTTTTATTCGAGTTCTGATACATTCATTGTGTTCATGGAGAAATAATATAAAAATACTTAAATTCGAATGTTGGTTAATATGTTATAGTTCATCAAATTTTTAATGAAGCTTGTTTTATTGTTCAAACATTGTTTATATTTTAATTTGAACGAACAAATACAAACACAAATTAATCAAAAATAAATTGGAAAAAGCTTCTACGCGATTCGTGCAAGTCATTCTATTTACAAAAAGCTTCGACGAAATTCGTATAAATAATTTTATTTAAATATTTGTTTCCCCGGTTCGTAATGTATGTTAAACGTATTCTTCTCTGGGCACACCGAATCTGAGTTGGAATCATCTCGGATATCGACTCTCATCGGACACTTATTGAACACGAGTTCATTTTTCATATTTAAATTTATTATTATTTATTTTAAAATAATCATTATTTATTATTTATCTATATTAATATAGTTTCGTCAATGTTTAATAAACGAGCGGTATATCGATAATATTGAGATATACTATAATCTATACCAACTATATTAGCATTTTACCGGTTTTAAACATTGATTATTATCTATATTTGTTGTATCAATTTATTATTTGTATAATATAATTAGATAAAATTATAACTTTATTTAATGCTAATTTTTAACTAGGTTAAACATATACATATTTTTTGCCAAAGTACCAGGGTCGGATGCGGCTCCTATGCATATTCTACTCGAACGCAACTCCGACATGCATTTAATATTTTTATTATTTCTATTTCTATTCATATTTGACTATATATTATAATTATGTTTGAAGATTTTAATCCATAAACATTTATACGTAGTTTGCCAATTTTCATATTTAAATATGATTTCTATGAAATGATAACATATATTGAAATTTTGTAATTTAATTAATAATAATTTATAATATTAGCGAGTCTGACTATTTTAAAAAATTCGAGTCCCCGAAGCATCGCGGCGGTGTCCGTTTAACATAGTTTGTAATTAATGTGCGGTTTGCTTATACCGGTTTATCGGGAAATATAATATTGGTTAACAACGAGATGATTAAGTTATTCAAATTACATAAATGTCACAATATTTTACGTGAACTTACACAAAATAATTTTTTTGGAGTAGAAATTTTTGTTTGGTAGTGAGATGGAGAAATGACGTCAGATCTGAATCAACGGCGTGTGATGGATGTTCCAGATATATCTGGCGCATTGGTCCCCGCCGCAGGCTGATGCTGATCCAGGTGCTGCAGCCCTCATGTACCGTCACCCCACTCACGATCGACCACTCATACCCACGGATTCACCTCAGTTTTACTTCCCTGCTTATGGTTCACTGCACCAATTTCTCATTTATTTATATTAAACATTTCAAATTAGATTATATCAAAATTCAATATATATTTATCAAGATGTAAAAATATGTACTAAATCAAATAATCGATCAACTCTATTGGATCCGATATTGTAATCCAATCATGAAAGTCATATATGTAATTATCTCTATTATATTGATAAATATCTATCGTGATAAACACAATGATATTTCGATATATCAACAATATATCAGATTAATCACAAATACCATATGACCGTATGAATAGCGGTATAACTTCATTAGGTCAACTAATTAATTTGTTCGTGGTTTAATTAAATATATCGGATATTTAATTTATTTAATGAATTTTTAAAAAAAGAAAAATATTCATTTGAGATTGACAAGACATGAGTGTGGTAGCTCTCATGAATAGAAGAGACAAATCTGTGATAAATTGTTGAAGAGTTGATCGATCTAAGTCAGCCAAATTTATAATCATGTTCATTCAAAGACAAAATATACGATTTCTTTTCGAATACATGTCTCGTTCGATTCATATAACAACTAATTATATTGAATTTATATGTTACAAGGTCTACAAATATGAACACATGGGTTTTAAATTTAATTTACCATATGGTACATGATCAACTATTGTGAAAAATTCATCCCGTTAGAAGAATTTCTTTTCTTCAAGATCGGATTGAAATAATGCGCTAAGAATAAAACCTAAATAAAGAAAATTAGGAAAACCACGTGATCGATAAACATCGATTATAAAATCACTATCAAAAGAATAATAAGTTATGTCTATGAGACATCTAATTATAGAGTTCAAACTATTATCTAATTTAGAAAATATCTATAAATTCTCTTTCAATATTTTTGACCACATCTTTCATATATGTAGCTAGCAAAATGTATCATCGTATCTTCTTCCATATTTTTATGTAGCCAATAAGCTACACTTATCCAAGTACAATCCAATCACTATCAAATATATTTATTACAATTACCCGATAGGTATCTATTATCAATGATCGATCGAAGTGACCGATCATATCGATCAGCATGACATTTTCATATTAGGTTTTCTGTGTGGGACATACCTACCGACCCGGACCCTTCGAATATCAATCGAAATCCATTCTTAATTAATCAACGAATGGGGTCATAGGTTTTATTGAATCTAGAGCCAAAAGTAATTTAAATATATTTTAAAAATAATTATTAGTTTAATATCATAATAATATACATAGTTGATACTAGAGTATCAATTGTGTGAGTTGTGTCATATTAATACTAAATCAAATTTAATATAAAAAATTAGATAAAATCAAACACAAAACAAAATGCAGAATTTTTGCTTATGAATTCAAAATTGAATCAAATCAAAATAGATGATTGAAATCCAAACAAAATAATCCATTTGAATTTTTTAAAATAAATAAAATTTCATAACATACAATCAAGGAAGTCATACCGGTCGGTACCGCTCGTACTGGTCTGGACCGGTACGCGCGATTTTTACGATATATCGTTGGTATACCGACGATATATCGGAATATCGGTGTACCGGTCATGACCGATATACTGAGCGATATACCACCGGTATGACTTCTATGCATACAATTGAAAGTTTAAATTTGTACACCTAATAAATATTTGATATATTATAATAATTTTTAAAAACATAAAATATATTCTATAATTCTTTATAATAATGAAATCATAAATAAATTCAAAATGTAATAAATAAATATAACTTTCAATACTGATAGAGTATGATATTTAATAATATAATAGATTGAAATGTCAATATATTAAAATATTGATTCAAACAATGCACTCTTAAGCGTGGAGATCGGTATTGTTATCGATCGGTTACATTTGGATAATGATCGACAATGTGGTCGATCGGGGCACACATGGAAGATGGGATGGTCGGTATTGGTACCGATCGGTCGAGGACCGAAGCACGTGATCCGAAGATATGAGATGGAGGCAATCGGTCGAGGACTGAACTGAGATATTGTGGAGCTCACTTGTCTAAGATATCGTCAGTTATGGAAGGAGATATTGAAGGAAACAAAATCATATTAAATCAGTATATATATATATTTGATCATGGATAATCATATATAGAGATATGATCAAATATTATGAATATTTTTAGTTACTTTAATTATCTCAACCACATCATTTATATAAATGGGTCTTAGGGTTAATTGTCATACACTTCAATACTCTTGTATTTCGAGTTTTCTCTTCGCATGTATATTGTAATCTTATCAAGTGATAGTGAATTTGACTGTTTCCACCGGTCATGTGGTTTTTTCCATTCCGGGTTTCCAAGTTAAATTTCTTGTATCGTTGTTTTCTTTTTACTTTAATTCTAAGGTTCTACGTAATCTATCGAGGTTGTTTGCACACGTGTTTAATCTCTAACATGTAGTTATCATCATACCAATATATAGACTTGATTAATTGAAACAAAAAAGAAAGAACAAATTGTATATACCACGAGTGGATATAAAAACTTGAACAAATAAATTTGGGAATGATAAAAATATAAATAATATGTGTACAACTTAATATTTTATATGTATTATATATAATATTCGGGTTATTTATATAAATCAAAACTCAAATCATTAAAACCAAGCTCAACCCAATGTTTTCATACCGGTCCGGAATTATGTACCGGTCCGGACCGGTATGAGCGGTACGATCGGTATAATGGTTGGTATACCGGTCGGTACCAAATTTTATTTTATTTTATATTTTTAAAAAATAATATTTAATTAGTTTTTTAGGATCAAACCCGAAAAAACCCGGAAATCGACCATAATACCCGGTACCGGGTGATACGAAAAAAAATATCGGTATCGAGCGAAATTTGACGTATCGGGCGGTATACCGTTCGGTATGAAAACACTGGCTCAACCAAACAAATCGGGTTTTAATTTATCTAATTCAAATCACAAAAAACTCAAATATTACACCAAAACTCATAACAAAATAGTGGATCTTATTTAGGTTTTGGGTTAATCATCCAAATGACACTCCTATTTGATACCGAACCCGAGTACAGGCTATATCCACCAGAATAGAATTTCGGGAAAATAATTAGTATAATCCAAAAAGATTGCTATTAATGATTTAAATTATTAAAATTAAATAATGATTTGGGCCACTTTAATACGAAACCATGGTTTTAAAAACAGGTGGAATCGGAGAATCAAAAATACATTCTATTGGTCGGATCGGATGATCCAATCGTTTTAATAGAAAAATTAATAATATTAATAAACAAAAAATATATATTTCAAAATATATTTTATTTACAAATAACTCTAAATAAATTTTAAAAAATATAATTAGATAATATAAAAAGTTTAATACAAACAAAAGTTTTCACTTGATTTTTGGAATTTAAAAGCTACAGTTATAGATATCGAAAGTTCGAGTTCAAAGTTTAAATAACAATATAAAATAAAATATGAANTAGATTATATCAAAATTCAATATATATTTATCAAGATGTAAAAATATGTACTAAATCAAATAATCGATCAACTCTATTGGATCCGATATTGTAATCCAATCATGGAAGTCATATATGTAATTATCTCTATTATATTGGTAAATATCTATCGTGATAAACACAATGATATTTCGATATATCAATAATATATCGGATTAATCACAAATACCATATGACCGTATGAATAGCGGTATAACTTCATTAGGTCAACTAATTAATTTGTTCGTGCTTTAATTAAATATATCGGATATTTAATTTATTTAATGAATTTTTAAAAAAAGAAAAATATTCATTTGAGATTGACAAGACATGAGTGTGGTAGCTCTCATGAATAGAAGAGACAAATCTGTGATAAATTGTTGAAGAGTTGATCGATCTAAGTCAGCCAAATTTATAATCATGTTCATTCAAAGACAAAATATACGATTTCTTTTCGAATACATGTCTCGTTCGATTTAAATAACAACTATTTATATTGAATTTATATGTTACAACGATCATGATCTACAAATATGAACACATGGGTTTTTAAATTTAATTTACATATGGTACATGATCAACTATTGTGAAAAATTCATCCGTTAGAAGAATTTCTTTTATTCAAGATCGGATTGAAATAATGCGCTAAGAATAAAACGTAAATAAAGAAAATTAGGAAAACCACGTGATCGATAAATATCGATTATAAAATCACTATCAAAAGAATAATAAGTTATGTCTATGAGACATCTAATTATAGAGTTCAAACTATGATCTAATTTAGAAAATATATATAGAATATTCTATAAATTCTTTTTCAATATTTTTGATCACATCTTCCATATATGTAGCTAGCAAAATGTATCATCGTATCTTGTTCCATATTTTTATGTAGCCAATAAACTACACTGATCTAAGTTCAATCCAATCACTATCAAATAGATTTATCACAATTATCCGATAGGTATCTACTATCAATGATCGATCGAAGTGACCGATCATATCGATCAACATGACATCTTCATATTAGGTTTTCTGCTGTAGGACATACCTATCGACCGGACCCTTCGAATATCAATCGAAATCCATTCTTAATTAATCAACAAATGGGGTCATAGGTTTTATTGAATCTAGAGCCAAAAGTAATTTAAATATATTTAAAAAATAATTATTAGTTTAATATCATAATAAAAAAAATTAGATAAAATCAAACACAAAACAAAATGCTTAATAAAACATTTGAATTTTTGTTTTATTTTGAATCAAATCAAAATAGATGATTGAAATCCAAACAAAATAATCCATTTGAATTTTTTAAAATAAATAAAATTTCATAACATACAATTGAAAGTTTAAATTTGTATACCTAATAAATATTTGATATATTATAATAATTTTTAAAAACATAAAATATATTCTATAATTCTTTATAATAATGAAATCATAAATAAATTCAAAATGTAATAAATAAATATAATTTTCAATACTGATAGAGTATGATATTTAATAATATAATAGATTGAAATGTCAATATATTAAAATATTGATTCAAACAACGCACAATTAAGTGTGGAGATCGGTATTGTTATTGATCGGTTACACTTGGATGATGATCGACAATGTGGTCGATCGGAGCACACATTGAAGATGTGATGGTCGGTATTGGTACTGATCGATCGAGGACCGAAGCACGTGATCCGAAAATATGAGATTGAGGCAATCGATCGAGGACTGAACTGAGATATTGTGGAGTCCACTTGTCTAAGATATCGGCAATTATGGAAGAAGATATTGAAAGAAAGAAGATCATATTAAATCAGTATATATACATTTGATCATAGATAATCATATATGGAGATATGATCAAATATTATGAATATTTGTTAATTACTTTAATTATCTCAATAATCTCATCTATATTAATGGGTATTAGTGTTCATTGTCATAAACTTCAATACTCTTGTATTCCGAGTTTCCTCTTCGTGTGTATTGTAATCTTCTCAAGTGATAGTAAATTTGGCCGTTTCCGCCAGTCACGCGGTTTTTCCCATTCTGGGTTTCCAAGTTAAATTTTTTGTGTCGTTATTTTCTTTTTACTTTAATTCTAATGTTCTACGTAATCTATCGAGGTTGTTTACACACGTGTTTAATCCCTAACACGTAGTTATCATCATACCAATATATAGACTTGATTAATTGAAACAAAAAAGAAAGAACAAATTGTATATACCACGAGTGGATATAAAAACTTGAACAAATATGTTAAAGTGTAACTTGAATAGTAAATTTGGGAATGATAAAAATATAAATAATATGTGTACAACTTAATATTTTATATGTATTATATATAATATTCGGGTTATTTATATAAATTAAAACTCAAATCATTAAAACCAAGCTCAACCCAATGTTTTCATACCAGTCTGGAATTATGTACCGGTCCGGACCGGTATGAGCTGTATACTGGTTGGTATACCGGTCGGTACCAAATTTTATTTTATTTTATATTTTTAAAAAATAATATTTAATTAGTTTTTTAGGATAAAACCCGAAAAAACCCGAAAATCGACCATAATACCCGGTACCGGGTGATACAAAAAAAATATTAGTATCGAACGAAATTTGATGTATCGGGCGGTATACCGTCCGGTATGAAAATACTGGCTCAACCAAACAAATCGCGTTTTAATTTATCTAATTCAAATCACAAAAAACTCAAATGTTACACCAAAACTCATAACAAAATAGTGGATCTTATTTAGGTTTTGGGTTAATCATCCAAATGACACTCCTATTTGATACCGAACCCGAGTACAGGCTATATCCACCAGAATAGAATTTCGGGAAAATAATTAGTATAATCCAAAAAGATTGCTATTAATGATTTAAATTATTAAAATTAAATAATGATTTGGGCCACTTTAATACGAAACCATGGTTTTAAAAACAGGTGGAATCGGAGAATCAAAAATACATTCTATTGGTCGGATCGGATGATCCAATCGTTTTAATAGAAAAATTAATAATATTAATAAACAAAAAATATATATTTCAAAATATATTTTATTTACAAATAACTCTAAATAAATTTTAAAAAATATAATTAGATAATATAAAAAGTTTAATACAAACAAAAGTTTTCACTTGATTTTTGGAATTTAAAAGCTACAGTTATAGATATCGAAAGTTCGAGTTCAAAGTTTAAATAACAATATAAAATAAAATATGAAAAATTTATCAATTATCTTCATAATTAATGTCTTTATCTAGAGATAGGGTCAAGACTCAAAAAATTACTTTTTAGTTTAACTTTAACCATAAGATGAAAAACACCGGTCCGATCGGGTTTTAAAATAGCATGCGAACAGATTTGAATCGGATCGAGAGAGCGAGCGATTCCCGATTGAACCGGTCCAACCGGCCGATTCGACCAGTTTTTTAAAACCATATGGGAAACTGATTTTGCGTTTAGGTTTAACTAGAGCAATAAGATTTTGTGGAATTTAATGGGTTTGTTTGGTACTACTATCAAAACAGCAGTGATGTGCTTTGAGATGTTGAAATCGTGATTTTTTATTGCATACATAACACAAACTTAATTACGATGTGATAATCGTTAAAAAATCACGATATCATCATAGCTTTTAAAAACAGCTGTAATCTTATTATGATTTTGGAAAATAGCCATTTAACTTTACTTATATTAGTTATAATATAATTATATTTATTATTATATATATATAAATATATATTAGTATTTTTACATAAATCATTATCATAATTACATAATTTTACCAAATATACTTAAAAATTCACGATTTTCATATTTTATCTATATCAACCAAATAAACCCAATATTTATAATGAAACTGAAGGGTTTTTTCTCAAATCATCTGCCCTAATTGCAAATTAGCGATCAATCGCCGATCGGGATAACTCAATTTTCAGGCGGATTAGGATTCCGCGGCGTATGCAGGCAAAGAATGTTCAGATGGGAGTGCGGATGATTGCTCCGATTGCTATACGCTTGCGAAGTTGTGGTGTTTATAGGAAGACGTCATTGGAGAGACATTTGATTTAATCCAATTCCCGTAAGAACTCTGATTATATTTTGGAGTATGTGTTACTATAACTTTTAACTTCCAAGCATTGAGAAACTGAAAAAAAATTCTGAAATAGGAGATGTTGTGATTTCATTGGAAAACAGAACATTTGGATTCCAAGAGGGAAGTTGAAATACATGGAGTTTTTGAACGAATTGAAATATTTGAAGGCAAGGCATGCGGCAGTGAGCTTCGATGCAATGCTTGCAGTAGAGAAACGCCTAATCTTTCATCAAATCCAAAGACTGAAAGCGGAGATAAAAAGAGCTACAAATATACAGATAAAGGTACCCCTCGTAATTCTGTTGATTTAATCATCAAGAGATGTTGTTGATGACGTCTGTGTTACTATGAACTTTAAGGTGGGTCTAGATTATCAGCTTTTATGCTTTGCAGATAAATAATGGTTTTGTGTGTACTTTAAAGAAGAATGAGTGCCCAATTTCCAGTTGTCATAACTCATAAAAAGTAGTATGCATTATGAGAAAATCACTTATTTATCTCCTTAGTGATTTTAGTAAATTTAATTTCCGAACTTTAATTTGAGATTCTTAACCCTCATACTTTAAATGTTTTGGCAAACATAGCCCACAATTTTGGAGCCAAATTTTACGAAGAATGAAACCTAGTTTTGTCAAAAACTCAAAGTTTGGAGATTAATTTTACCATTCAAAAACTTTGGGAACCAAATTTAACAAATTACATTAACTTTAGGGATATTAAATGACATTCGCTCATACATTACACACAAGTGTTTCTTTTCAGAATAACTCAAACTCAAGCTTCTCTCCATTGCCACCAAATTCCATAAACTTTTTATCCTTATTTTCCATCTCAGGAACTTGTGGTGGAGTTGCAGATCTAACAAGCGCCCAATTCAATCCATTGAAGAAGATATGCCGCTTGATCTCCCCAGCTCCGGTCACACTACCGAGCCGACTTTCCGGTTCCTTAACCAACAAGCTTCTTATAAGGTTCCTAGCATGAAAACTCACAATGGGAGTATCTGGGAATTTCAGATTCTGCAGCACTACATTTGTCAATGTCTCTTCATTTCCCGTACCTTTGAATGGTGTTCTTCCATAAAGAAGCTCATAAAGAAAGATTCCGAGTGTCCACCAATCTACCGCACTTCCATGACCCTCACCTTTTATAATCTCCGGTGCAAGGTACTCGTGTGTGCCCACAAATGAATTTGATCGTGCTTCAGTTGGTTCAGCTACAAGCTGAGGTAATGATCTGGTTAGTAGTGAAGGATCACCTCGTAATTTTCTTGCTCTTGGAGTAAAGCATGATACTTTACATGTAGGTCCGGTACAGAAGGGATCGATGCAGTTCGAGCCAGTGCATTGACCCGAAAATCTCGGTGGCTCAAATGGGGTTGAAGTAGATTTGATTAATGTTGGATTGACATCACATCTGAGTGAGAGATCGAAATCTGTCAGCATTATATGACCATCTTCTCGGACGAGGATATTTTCGGGTTTTAGATCACGGTACACAATTCCTAGCATGTGAAGATACTCGAGAGCGAGGAGAACCTCAGCGACGTAGAATCTGCAATAGTAAATGTTAAGAGAAATCAAAGAGATTCATCAAGTTTTGCCTTGAACTAAGAGTACCTTGCTGCTTCTTCTGGGAAATACCGACACGGTTGTCGTTGTCGAAGAACGTGTAAATCTCCACCGGGACAAAACTCCATAACCAAGCATGATAAATTGTCTGAAGTAAACTGAGCATAAAGTGTAGGAAGAAATGGATGGTCTAGCATCTTGAGAATCTCTCTTTCGGTTTGAGCACGAGGCATCTTGTTTCGTCTCGATAAGAACTCATTATCCATCACTTTTATTGCAAACTGACAGTTTGTTCCTATCATTTCAGTAAGATAAACCGTACCAATGTCACCGGAACCGAGCTTCTTCAACAAGGTAAAGTGCCTCAACCCTAAAGAACCACACTTTTCTATTACATGATTGATGCTTATCCATCTTATATCCTTTGCCATATGTGGTTTGTTGCTGCAGTGAAAACTGCTCATATTGCTGTCATCACTTAAACTAGTTGTGCTGCTAGTAAGATCACAAACACTGCTCTTCGAGCTTCGAAATATATCGGTTTTCTCGTTTTTCTTCAAAATTTCATCAGCTTTTATCACAGAAACTGTGCTAGAAGGAGCCTCGGGTGTATCTCTCAAAGAACAATTACATCTCTTGCAAACCATCATCTCCGAATCACGGTATTCGCCTTTCTTTTCACGGGATTTCGACTTCAATATAGCTACTTTAGTTGCTTTCTTTATTACAATACTTTTTCTTCTAGCTCTTGTTGACTTGCCTCTAGAAACAACAATTTGTGTTCTGCATTTCCTTATTCGCTTCTCCGCTTTCGTTAAACTATCGACACGACTGCTTTCCGGTTGATCGAAACTAGAAATTTGAAGCTTTGTTAACTCTTTACTGCATTCTAACTTGGATTTAATGTCTTTCTCAGCAGCATTTGAACCAGAGCTCTCAACAAGTTTAACATCAGAATCAGAAGATCCCGAAGCCACAAAAGAACTCTCGATTATTCGGCTTCCATTCCCGAGTACAGATCGTCTATATTCAGCAGATTCGGCCACAACAGATCTATACATACTACTAATCCTCCCAGTTTCCGATGTTCTCGGAGATACCGGAATCGAAGACCGTTTAAAAGCAGCCATTTCTACAGCTTGAGAAACACACATCCCTCTGAAAGCTTGCTTCAGAGACACCGGATCGGAGAATCCGATTCCCGGTGAATAAGAACCCGAAACTCTCATAGGTTTTTTCGAAGCATTTCTATTTGTATCGTAAAGATCAACACTTTTCGATGTTCTTATATTTAAACCATCAAACAATTTGTTGATATCATCATCTAATCCAAGCCCGGTTCGCAGAATCGGAGGCTTCTTTGATTTTGCAATTGTTTCGATTTCGCAATTACGAAATGATCCCATTTCACTTATCCAAATTGCTCTTCAAGAACCTAACCACATTACAGTATCTGGTAACTAACTATACACATAAGAAAATTCAACTAAAATTACAGTAAAATTAGGGCGAAATTTTGAAATCGAAAAACGCAGCGAAATGTAAATCGAAAAAAGTAGAGGGGAAAACAATTCACCTGAGAGATCTATGACATTGACGCTCCGAGCAGAAAGGGAAAAACCTAAAGCATTTCCTTTTACAAAAGGAATTCAACAAACCTAAAATAGGTATCGATGATAAATTCAAAATAAAAAAGCAAATCACAGAACAACACGCCTTCTTTTTGTTCTTCTCTTTTTTACTGTAATTCAGTCGATGAAGACGCTTGAAGGAAGGAGAATTACAGACGAAAGTTTGAGTTGCTTACTCGCCTCGCATTTACACTCCTTTTGTGCCGTCTTCTATCCTTTTGATGGATTTGCTCTGGAACTACGGTGGACGGACACATGATATTTTTAAAATTTGTTTTTGGATATATGGTATACACGTTCCCTATTCCACCAATAATACTCGTATATATTATTATAATATATATTATATTTTTAAATTATTTTATTTTATAATTTTATTCTTAATTATTTTATTTTTTATTATATATTTAATTTAATCAAATATCAAATGATTATTTCATATATTTATAGTATATATGATATATTATTGATCTTCTGTCATACATATTGATATTTTCGTTTATATTTTGTTAAATTTCTATTTTTAAATCACACGTTGCATTGACGTGTCATAATGGACACTTTAGGATGATCGTGTCCCAGTTCCATTTTTTACCATTTTTAAGTATCCACATATTATGTATTACGTGTTTAAAATCTCATTCTTTTCTTTATACATCATTATTCATTTAATTAATATTAATATTTTAATTTTATAAACAATTTTAATTCTACATCTACAATTTTAAAGGGTTTTATTTTTTTCACAATACTCTAAAAATCATACTTTTTAAATGTAAATAAAAAATATTTATCAAATAAGAGAAATATTCGATATACTTAATTAGAAAATTCTGAAGGAGACCCCGATTTTTTAAATTGTGTAAAGATAGTGTTTTCAAAGTTTGTAGATTATATAGCATCCGAATTTTCAAAATCATTCAATAATGGATCTAGAGTGAATAGTTGTAGTTTTCGTTTTTTTCATGTGAGTAATTTTGACAATTTATGTGTTATTTTTAAAATTTTAAAATTCTAGAGATATAATCATTATATCTTTTTAAATTAAGCGGTCAAATGCAAACTAAATGCACATTTAAAATATTAACAAATGTTATGATCAAATATAAACAGTTTCGGAACATGATACTTCAACTACACAATTGTTAAATTTTGGTGGAATAATATGAAAACATAACTCTATAATGGAGTTGGATTACACCTAACCCGACCCGAACCCAAGTCAAAAATCTCTATTTATTGAAATGGGGACCACTAGACATACAATTGGATTAAAATGTTAACTTAACAATGACCAATTGCATTAATGTCTCTATCAAAGATGAAATTTCATTAATGTTTATTTATTTCATATTTATATTAATGAGAAAATTAGGATATCATCCTTAATTTTTAAAATATTGTAAAAGTGATATATCGAAAGTTTATAAATTACAAATTTAGCTCATGAAGTTTCATAACCGTTCAATAATACCGCTAAAGTGAATAGTAGCATTATTTCATTTTTTGTAAATAATTTTGAATATTTATGTGTTATTTTTAAAATTTTCAAATGTTCAGATAATATATTTTGAACTTTAATTGGTCAAATACAAAGCATATATATATTTACAACATTAATGGTTATAGTCAAATATAAATGTTTTTGAATTTCGAGGACCAAATACATAATTATTAAATTTTGAAATTATGATTTTTACAATTTTAAAAATTTAGGAGGTCAACAATGCATATCACATCAACTTTGCGAGATTTGTATGCATTTTACAAACTTTATGGTCATTGTTTTTTCACTATTTTGAAGTTCGGGGCTACTCACAAACACGACACGTATTTAATATTTGAGATTCATAACTTGGACATCATTCTTATGACATTAAATTCATAATTTGGATGCAAATTAGTCATTTTTACCGGTTTCGACCCGACCACATACAATCGTTTTCAGAAAATAATGTTTTTTTTATAAAAGTAATCACAATTAGTCATTTGGATTGAAATTTGGTGACCGGGTCGGGTTTTTGAAAGTTTATTTCTTATTTTAATATTCAAAATCCAAAGTTATATTCACATCCAATTTCAAATATTTAGGTTTTGAAGGATAATATTTTAAATATTAAACATGATTTTATAAGGAATTTTGATATTAAATAATCAATATTAATTTGCATATTTCAAATAAAAAGAAAATAATCATTAATATGTTTAATATACTCAAAAATCAATTTAACTGATAAATTAGATGGTATGACCGAAATTTCGATCATTTCTCTTAAATTTTGTTTTTCGGCTCCAACACGAAATTCGAAATTAAAACATTGGAAATAATTGTTCTAAGGGTAAGTGAATATTTTGAAATTCGTATACCACTAAATTCCGAGTTTATATGAAATTATGAGTAATTATTTTAATTTTGATCAATAAATCTAGTTGAAGTATATAAAAATGATGAATAATTACGCGCTAGGTTGCACCAAGAAAGGTGCGAGATGCAAGATCGTGAGATTCCTGATTTTTTTACGAATCCGATTAGAGTGTATTATATATTAGTTGATTAAATAAGTATAATATATTTTTATTTTATTCGACAATCGAATAATATTTCAAATAATTTCGATCATGTAAATTTTCACACAACTTAATTTATAATAATTGTTTTTGTTTTTTACATTTTTGTAATATTTTTTTGAAATATATATAAAAGTAATTATTTAAATAATTTTAAGATATATTTGGGATTAATGTAATAATGGGTAAACGAGTAATATTAGTAATAAATAAATGGGCATCCCCGCCATCTTCCTCTTAAATAGCATATTAATATCAATTAATAATAGCGTTGACATTATTAATTAGTAACTTATTAGAAATTCTTTATTATTGTCTTATTAATGTAAAAAAATTATTAATTTGTCACTTATTTTTCTATAATTAAAAAATATCATAATTAGTTTTTGCAAATTTTGCACTATAAAATGTCATAAATGATATTTTTCCACTTTAAATTTGAAAATCATTAATTTATTATGTATTTATCTTTGAGAGTTATATATCAATATACAAATATATTATATCAATATTTTCAATGTTTAATATGATAGATAAAATAAATCTCCGTATTGATCTATAATTGACAATGTTTTCATACCGGTCCGGAATTACGTACCCCAATATACCGGACGGTACCAAATTTTATTTTATTTTATATTTTAAAAAAATTAATATTTAATTAGTTTTTTAGAATAAGACCCGAAAAAACCCAGAAATCGACACTAATATCAGGTATTGGGTGGTACGAAAAAAAATACCGGTACCGAACGAAATTTGACGTACCGTCCGGTATGAAAACACTGATAATTGGATCAAAAATAATATTTTATTTCGATACTAATATTAGTTATTTGTGATTTTGTTGTTACTTTAATTATTAATGTTAAAAAGAAAAAAGAAAATACGCATATATATGAACTAAAATTAATGTTATTTAATATTTATTATAATTTTTAAAAAACAAAAAATATGTGAATGTACAAAACTAAGATTTTACACATTCATACGTTTTATCATTGTTATAGTATAGATCGTGTTATTACCTTGAAAAATTGACAACAACAAAATTAGAGACATCTTTTATAAGTTGATATTATGGAAGTCATACCGATGGTATACCAATTATATCGATAAATATCGGTCATGATCGATATATCATATGTATACAATCGATGTATCGAAAAAATCGATCTAGTTCACTAAAAGAAATGATAAAAACCAAATTTTGTAATTTTACAGCAAGAGAATAAGATGTAGATATCGAAAAAAGAGTTTATTATCCTCATCAATATTGTCGAAAATATTAAACAATGTCATAAGAAACTCAACACAAATACTAAAAAAATCCACAAATCATACTTGATACCTAAATAACTCGTTCTACGTGTGTCTCTACTCGAAACAACTTTTACGTGTATATGCATAATAATTTTCTCAATACTATATCATATTGGCATACTGGTTTTATCGGTTTAGGGTTTTTAAACGTTTCTATATACGACTAATTTATCTTTATCAAAGTTGTATTCACAATTCACAATATTAATTAAATGCAATTTGTTTTATTTGTAGATTAAATCATTTTCAATCTTGTGTCTTTGAGTTATGAAAGCAACTATAACACATGCATTGTGTCCATTTAGATTAAATGTTTTCAACAACCCCATCCAATTCTAATTAATATCAACTTATAAGTGACATCTATTTACGATACCCGAAACTTTTAGATCTTTTATGGATTTAGATAATGAAACGTTCTCGATTCATTATATTTTAAATTTCTACATAGAATTTAAAAATGAGTAAATTACATTACTATCCTCCTAATTTAAGAACTGTGTAAATGTCATGTCCTCCAATTTAGGAAATTATAATAATAGTATATCAAGTTATCAATATCGTTTGTTTTTTTATTGCTAACAGTATTACATTCAGTTATCCTTTAAGTTGATAAAAATTTTCTATTAGTATTATTGATCATCAAAGTTCACAAAATATACAAACAAGACTTTATAGTTTGAAAAATTATACACAATGACTCATTGAAGTTTGATAATTATGCATAAAAATATAAACATTAACCGCATCATTAGATGGTTAATAATAAACGGTATTTGTAATATGAGGTTTATTATATACATTTAATTAATGTCTAAAAACAAAATTACGGTGCATTGATTGCTATAATATCATGATTTCATCGCCAATGTTAAAATCAATTGCGGCACTATCGCAATTTGAGAAAATACTACTTTTTTTCTCACTTTTACATGTAAAATATAATTGTCCTTGTTATTTTGTTATATAATGATGCATCATTATTATGATACTATTATTTTACTTAAAAATTCACAATTATTGTATCTGAAATCACACATTTCACCGTATTAGACTTTTAAAAAGCCGAACCATACAAATTCACTATGTTTTATGATGAGGGATTGGGTCTATGTCTCTTATATTATATTGATACACTCCACTATAATATATATATATATTTATGGACAACACATAAATTTAATCCTCATAATTTTATATTTTTGACAATTTTGGTCCCAAATATTTTATAATTGTGATAATTATGATCCCCATAATTTATAATGTCATTTCACTCAATACTTATGTTATGAATTATTATCTTGTTCTATGAATTTTTATGAGTTCAAGATTATTCTTTTTGAGTAAATTTTCAACTTCACAACTTTAAATGATAATTATAAAATGAAATATATCACATTAAAATAGTAAAAGTCTCAAAGGTTTGGTAAATTCACCAAAAATTCCGAAACTTTAATGTTGGGGTGGGCATGGGCCAATCCAACCCGTTCGGTCGGCCCAACTCATACAAACAGGTCAACCCGTGGGCTGGTCTTCTAAATTTCATTGTACGGGTTGGACCACGATTTTCAACCCGTCAACACGTACGGGTTGACGGGTTGAAGTGGACCAATTTAGATTTTTTTTTAAATTTTAAGGTTAAAATTGAATGTTTTTTAATTTTGGTGTTTAGGTTTTTAAACCCGTTGACGGGTTGAGCCATATTTTCAACCCGTCGGGTCAAGAAAAATTCTCAACCCGTTGGGCTGGACCCGTGCCCACTCCTACTTTAATGACTACTTTTGGCAAAATTTACAAAATATTGAGACTTATTTTGAATTAAAAAAACTTTGAAGACTGAATTTCTAAAAATATGGATGGTTGAAATATAATCCATCTAAATTTAAATCGTACTAAACCCTAATCCATGTATTATTATGTTTGTTTGAAATCACGATTTAAACTACCGTATGGGTATATGCCATCACGAAATCGTTATTTGTTAAAAATATAAGGGTGATTGAACCTAATGATTAAAAATATTTATATTCTTTTTTTATACATAAGAATATATTGTTATTTTTACATAAATTATTATTATAATATCATTAACATATTTATATTCTTCATTATGAGTAATTAATTATCGTTATTAAGAAACTCACACCAACCCACTGCACCGTAATATCGATCCAAATAAATCATTATGAAATGGAAGGATTTAGAAATGGAGGGTGGATATAGAATCGGGTTCACTGCACGAAACATAGAGAATCGAAACCATTGGTACGTAAGGTCGATCTTAAGTTGTTGACGACACAAGCGTAGTGAATCAGAATGCGCAGCACCTGATCAGGGGACCATATCCATACCCATATGAAGATCAAGATTCGTAGCCTGCTCAGGTCAGGTCTGCAATGGCTAATGTCACGTCCTGGTCGAGCAGCACCTGGTCAGGTCTGTAATGGCTAAGGTCGCGTCCTGGTCGAGCAGCACCTGGTCGGGGTTGGGGACCATTGAGCCACAGGAAGATGAAGATTCGTAGGGTGGTCAGGTCAGGTGTGTAATGGCTACTAAGGTGGAGTCATGGTCGAGCAGCACCTGGTCGGGGACCATTGAGCCAGATATCTGGAACAACTGAGACTGGAGTTACAGTGATTCCATGGAAAACAAGTTCACCGGGAAATATAATAAATGCTTCACTATAAAACAAGAAACAAATCTAATGCAGACACTACATGATCCATCTTTTTCTCAATTTATCACCTTATTATTATCTTCTTTTGGTGGCACAACAATAAAATAATCACTCTTTTGGTTTTTGTTGATTTTGTTACTAATCAGGATTGGGTTATCGTCGAATGGCTCGTTCGAAGGGAATGACCGATCACATAGATCTAATACACTTTAGTCAGGATGACTCGATTTAGTCGGTAGGCATGATCGACTAAGGGTAACAATGCGCTAATATCGATCGGTGTTGAAGACCGATTGTGGTAAACCTAATATGAAACAGTGATAATGATCGTTTTGATCGGTCCCATCGATCGATCAATGATACTGATCTAACGATTGTAATGATTTTATTTGGTAGCGATCTGATTAGAGTATGATCGAGATTCGTGATTGTGCAAAACTTCGTTCTTTATGTGAACAACAAAATATATGGAAGAAAACACGAGGTATCTAATGGCTACATATATGGAAAAAATATGAAAATATATTTGGTTAGCTAATTATATGTAAGATGTTGTCAAAGACAATGATAGAAAATATTGTATAATATTTCATACATTACATTTTATTCCGAATCCTATAAATTGCCTCATGAACACAAATATAATCAATCTATAGCGTAACATAATGTTCAATAGTTTATCGGCCACATAGTTTTTTCTCGTCCAGGGTTTTCACGCTAAATTTTGCATCTCTCATTTTTTCTCCATTTACTTTTGGTTATCCTCGCATTAATTCGATATGGTCCCGAATAAATGGAATTCTTCTTACCGAATGAATTTTTCCAACAATTAGTGGTGGTGACATATCGTAGGGATGGTTCAATAATGAATCATTCTGAAGATATTTGATGGCGATGACTATCGGTATTGAAATATGTAGATTGAAGAAACTCTACAACGACATGATGTCATTGTTTCTTTGAAGGACAAACTGATCGAGATGTTCGAGATTCAACGAAAGACTCTCAGGTTTATAATAGAAACTTAAACGAGAAACATTGCATTCAACGTTTTCGATAAAACACTCACATACGGGCTGATGAAGACGATTGATGATATGTACTCAATCAACAAATTTAATGAACCCTGCGAAGAAACTATACACCTTAAAGATAAACGAAGGTGGTTTAGTTTAAAAACACTTGAACAAGTTCAATAACTTTACTAAACAACTTGCATCGATGAAGTACGAAATCCAAGATGATCAACTAGCCATCATTTTACTTGGAACATTGCACGAACAATTGTGGGAGCATAGACGACGCGATCAGTAGTACATCGAACAAGTTAAAGTTTATTAACCGAAAGGGAGATAAAATACACTTAAAAATAAAAAAAATTTAGGGACATATACTAAAAAATTGGTATATGTCATATGGGGGCCAATATAAAACTTTGAACTATACCTAATCTAGTTCAAATGTGACAATATTGTGTCATTGTAAATTATACCATTACTAAATGAATGTTGTAAATTTTAAATTCTGAAAATTTAGGACAACTAAAGTTATATTTTTTTAGGATTGATTATTAATGTGAAAAATACATAATTAACCGCCAACTTACGAGCTGTGTAAAGGGCATGCCCTCCAACTTACGAAATTACAAGAATGACACCTAAAGTTATCAATACCATTTGTTTTTTACCCTTGACATTTACCATCCGATTTTCCGTAAGTTGAAAACCGTTTGAAAACTCATCACAAAGTACGCAAATATGACCCGTTTAAAAAATTATATAAAAATTACCCTTAATGTTCGACAATTGTTCATGAAATATTAAAAATTAATGAGTTCATTAAAATGACAATCATAAACGGTATTGAAAATTTGAGGTGTCTTATTTGTATTTAATTGAAGTTGGAGGGCTATAAATGCATATTTTTTATCAAAAAATGTATCATATTTGTAATTTCATAACTTGGAGAATATGCCATTTACACAGCTAGTAAGTTGGGGGCAGCGGGCAAACATCACCCGATTATTAATATAACAATTCGATTTGGGCCTTATCATCTACCAAGCAGCATATATATCTAGCCCAATAACTAATCCCAATTAAAATTTGAGGGGTGTTTATATGTAGCTCCAAAACATTAAAATAACATAAAGATAATGTCTTCAATTTTTTTAAATTATATTCAACTTTAAAGTTGATATAATGTATGTTGTTGATCTTACGATTTTTTAAAATTGTAAACACGTACACTTAAACTTAAACAATGGAAAGTTATACCAAAGTTCCAAAATCATTCATATTTTAAAATAACTTTCATTGATGTATTAAATGCATTTATTGTTTGCATTTTAACTTATTACATTAAAAAATATAATGAATATTATCCAAACATTGAAAATTTTAAAATAACACATAAATTGTTAAAATCAATCATAAAAAACGAAAATTGATATCATTTACTCCATTGTAATTTTGAATGGTATTGAACCTTCAAATGTTAAATACAAAATTTCTAAATTTTGGGATATTAAATATATATTATTTTAATTATTGTAGATGCGGTCATAATTTTCTTTTAAAATAAAAAACACAAACCAAAGTAAAGTACAAAAATAATAATCTTTTGAAATTTTTAAGAAAACAATGGGTTTGTTTGGTATACATTTTTAAAATTGCGGTGTGGTGAGATATGATAATCGTGAATTTTTAAATATATTTGGAAAAATTGTAATATTATGATCGCGATTTACGTAAAAATACTAATATACCCTTATATATATATAATAATAAATATAATTATATTATAATTAATAGAATTAAGGGTAAATTAGTCTTTTCCAAAATCACGATGAGGCCACAACTAGTTTTAACAGTTGTGATGATATAGTTATTTTTTAACAATTATCACATCGCAATTAAGTTTATGTTTTGTGTAATATAAGAAAATCACGATCTGAACATCGTATCGTACCTTACCGTAGTTTTAATTTGAATACCAAACAAACCCAATGTTTCATGACAAAAAGGTACAATAGATAAAATTAATTTTAAAAACCAACAATGAATTTGGACAATTATGAAAAAAAACATTATATTTCTTTTGAAAAATAGATGAACATTCGATACTTGTTAGAAAAAAAATGTTTGATAACAAAAAAAATATAATAACAAAAGTTAACTTTAAGTGCAAATAGTGGATTTGAAAAAAAATGAAACAAGATCGTATTTCCTTATCTTAATCAATGTTTCATATCCATATGAAATTCTTTTCTAGTAAGGATAGCATATACCGGCTATTTTCAAAATTAACTTTATTAATAATTTTTAGGGGTGGATATGAAAATACATGATAATGCCCTAAAACTCGATACCGATGATACCAAATAAAATACCGGTACTACCCGATATTTCATCTAAACACCAGTATACAAGGGATTTACTCATAAATGTAACTCGATTACAATTTGTGTCAAATAACCCGCGTTTATATATAGATGTAGGAGTATTTTTATTTTAATTAATTGTTAATAGAGCATCAACTAGTTCATTATTTCTTTCATAAGGAACACATATTCAAATATATTTGGTTTGTTTCTCACAAAAAATATTATTCCAATAATTTATTATTGATTATTAGTAATTATCATATCTTATTAATTGTAATTATAGAGATATGATATCTATATATATGAAATAATTGTTATTTAATTTAATATGATTATATAAGTAATATAAAATAATATATTTCACTTTGGTTCAAATGGATGGTTGGGTTAAAAATTTTAATCCAAAATCAACCCTAACACATACTAAATTACAATTTATTTAAAAAAATTCAAATCAAATACACAAGTTTGAAACCAAACCAAAAAGGTTTGAGTTTCAATTGACTATTAAATTAGTTAATTATCCAATCAACAAAAGGGACGGATACAAAAACGATTCACGTAATTATATCGATTTGATAATTTTGATCTCTAAATTTTCAAAATTTTGAGAGTTGTGCAAAATACGTAGGCAAATCAAATCTCTACATTTTGTAATATTTGGAAAAAACCAATTATCAAAATTCATGTATTCCAAAGTGATTCAATTTTGAACACTTAAAGTTCTCAGAAAAATCAAATTTTAGAGATCCATTTCACACTTCAGGGATCATTCATATGCAAACTTTGATAACAAATTTGTTAAAATAATCCAAATTTTAGTAACTAACCACGTCATCATCTCCTATAAAATATATGATTTTTATGGTATAATTTCAGCTCATTGGTTTCATATATTAATATTAAATATCATTTGCTTTTGATATTTATAAATTTTAAGTTATATTATCTAATAAATTTAAAAATATGTGTTATAATTTGAAAACCTTTTCTATTACGCATCATCTAATTTACGGATGGCGCTGGATCACCATTTTTTCAGTCATGAATACCGGTGGGCATAGACGTATCAACCGTGGGCCCATTCACCACAAATGAATTTGATGACTAATATGAAATGGGCCCATAAATACATGGACCATATTTCTAACCTATTCTCATGACGTTGGACACGTAATTCATTGATATTTTAAAACCGTAAAAACATGAACGAGCATACAAATCTCCTAAATTTTTCATTAGAACATGTTAATGATATGTATATTTTAATAATATAAAACATGGACGAAGACATTGAGGAAAACCAATAATATTACATATATTATAAACATATAAAATAATATTATAATTAATTGATTAAATTAAATATATAGTAAAAAAATAAACAATTAAAAATGAAATAAAAAATATTTTTAAAATATAATATATTTTATAACAATGAATACGGATATTATAGAATATAGATCGAACACAAAAACAGATATCATATATATATGCAAAAACGTGAATTTTTTAAAAATAGGAGTGTCCGTACGATATAGACCTATTGTCAAAAATATTATCTACCCCGTGAACCAGCTATACGGGTTCAAGAGATCCGATGGGTAGATCCGTAATATGTTGGGCTGGGACTTATGGGTCAAAAATTTTAAATGGGCCAAATAAATGGACATGAGGCCCAACTACAGGCCCATACAATTCAATTTCAAAACGTGATCAATAATACTCGGCTTAGGATACCGTGCCGAGGCAAACAAATAAACCCGGATCCGAAACCGTTCCACACGTGTCACATCGTGAATACCCGGTCGGAAGATGGGAGGACACATGTCGAACACGTGTTCACATACCTGATCCTCCAATTATAACTTAAGCTAAAAAAACTCTCTAGTTCAGTGAAAATCCATTACAACCAATCCTTCTCTCCATTCTTTCTCCAACCTCACTCTACCACGATCACTTTACACACTCTCTCAACCTATACATACACATGGATACCGGAGATGAAGAAAAGTGGATGAATGAGACGGCGGCGCCGCCGTTGGGGAGGCAGTCGTCGATATATTCACTGACATTGGATGAAATTCAGAATACTATTTGCGGCGAGGGTGGGAAGAATTTCGGATCTATGAATATGGATGAGTTTCTTAATAGTATATGGACGGCGGAGGAGGGAATTAACGATGGGGATGGGGCGGAGTTGAACTTAACGNATTTATAATTAATATTATTTCAACTCGTCGACGAGTTGGACCGAATTTTTAACCCGTTGACGGATCAAAAACGTTTATTAACCCATACGGGTTTAACCCGCAATCCATTGGACGAACTTGTGCCCACCCCTACTTCAATGACTCATTCTGCCAAAATGCATTTTGCCAAAATGCATAGTTTGATGATCAAAAAAATATATTGGCTAATAATTCTATGGCTTCACTGTCATCTTGTCTTTTGACTCACACTGAAGAAGTAAACAACATACAATAAATAGATATCATTTTGATCGTTTATGGTCATCTTCATTTCTTCTTCTCCAGGCAGCTGCCTCTTGTTTATGTCTTTGTATCAACTCCAACTCCCTCAACCTCTCTTCTTCTTTACGCTGTAACTCCAAAGCTTCTCTTCTCTGTGCTTCTTCCACTCTCCTTCTATTCTCTTCAAGCATCTTATCCAGTTCTTCCCTCTCCTTCCGAGCATGCTCCTGATATAGAAATTCACCATTCAATGGACCAGAAGAATGTCAATGTACCCTAGTCATCTAATATCACAACCGATGTGGGATATATTTCAACACAATTTCAGTATTGCAAAAAAGCAAATCATGTTATTTACTTACTTCTTTCTGCCTTGCTTCACAAAGAGCTGATTGCTTCTCTCTTTCAAGCTGTGCTACAACATCTTCAAACACCTTTCTACGACCTTCTTCTATCTGTCGTTTGATTTCTAATTCGACTTCTTCAGAACCTAATTTCTCCTCGACCCTTCTTCGGATTTCATCTTCCAATCTCAATGCTGTTTCTTCCTCTAACTTTATAAGCTCATCCTCATGCTGCAATCTATCACCGTATTTTATCAACAACCATTCATTTTATTATCCCACAATCAAAATATAGAAAGTTAAGCCATTTGAAACCGCAGCTTATTAAGAAAATGAGCAGTTTTTCGATGAATAAAAGGAATCTACAACATGAGCACGTATAATTCGATGAAAACAAGCTGTTTTCAGTGATATTCTGGACAAAAACACATTAGATACCCAATGTATTAAGCCATTACCAAAATAAGCTGATAAAAAAAGTTTGAAAACTCCCTCCTTACCGTTTTCTTTCTTCTTCCTTCAAGATATGCTTGTCATCTACTGATTTAGGACTAGGAGATTTTTGCGGCGATAATAAAGAACTTCGACTTCTATGTTTGTGATGATGTTTGACTGCAGGTGAAGGGCTCTTTTTGTTCCTTAAAGCTGGAGAACGGCTTCTTTTTTGTGGTGTTCTTGAACGGCTTCTACGCCTACAAATAAAATATATACAAGAATAAGAATCAGACTAGAAATTCTAAGTTACCATGTTAATGAAGCAAATCACTCAGAATACAGCAGTCATTATTCATTAATAAGGTTGAATCAGTACTACAACAAATTCCGGTGCAAAATCGAATCGCAGTACACATTCAAAACCCACCTGCTGTAAGGAGAACGCGCTCGCTCCCCCCTGTAACCTCGTGTGGAGTGACGGAGGTTGACGGCCGGCGTGCGTGTACGGGAATTACGTCTTCTCGGCGACGACGGAGACCTTGAAACGCTCCTCCCCATAACCTTTTTTCAGCAAAAAAATGAGGGCTGTTGGAATGATAATGGAAATAAACATGAGCCACGACATGAATAAAGTGAAGAACGTGAATAAGTGCAAGGCCACGTTCTCTGTATAGTTATTCTGTTATTGTTAGTCTTACATATCCATTATATAAGGATATCATTGTACTGAATTAAATTGAGAAATGATAGAACAATTTCTCCGACTTTCTATTCTTCCTTGTTGAGATCTTTAATCTTCAGGATCTTCTTTATCCTCTTAATAGGATATTCTCACAAGACAGGCTTGAGATAATTAACTGCAATATGGTATCGGAGCAGGATGTTGACGATGTCAATTCCCCCTTCTTCGTTCATCCCGCAGATAGCTTGAACTCATCTCCTGTTCCTGAATTGCTTAATGGGAACAATTTCATCAACTGGAAACGTTCGTTTACGCTTGCCCTCTCTATTAAGAACAAGCTTGGCTTCCTCGATGGCTCTATTCCAGAACCGAAGCCAGATGACAAAACTTATGCGCGGTGGAAGCGAGCGAACGATCTGATTGTCGCTTGGCTTCTCAAGTCCATGTCACCTTCTCTGTCTCAGACAGTTTTCTTTATTACCACTGCTAAAGGGATCTGGGATGCTATCTCCAAGAGGTTCTCTCTTCCCGATGACACCGATGACAATCGAGTATGCCAACTTTATGCTGAAATTGGAGCAATTCACCAGGGAGATCGATCTATTTATGAATATTTCACTGAACTCTCCATTCTATGGGAGGAACTAGGAAATTACAGACCGATCCCTCACTGTATGTGTGGAAACTGCTCTCAAAAGTGCTTCGAACATTATGCACAAATACAGAGCAAGGATCGGGTCTTCAAACTTCTCAACGGATTGAATGATTCGTTTTCGGCACTTCGATCCCAACTGTTGGGACAACGCCCATTTCCTTCTCTGGATGATGTTTATGGAGCTCTCATGCTTGAAGAATCGCAGAGAAAACAAGGTCTAATTGCACTTCCTTCCGCTGCCAACTCTGATGCCGTAGTCATGTATGGCAAAAGAGATATGATATGTGCACATTGCAAGAAGAAGGGACATATGAAAGAATCTTGTTATAAATTGATTGGATATCCACCGGACTTCAAATTCACTAAAAACAGAAACAAATCGAATGCAGTGGCTAATCAAGTTAGTAATGAGTCCACCATTGCCCCTTCATCAGAAAACTTGGTGGTTCCTTTACCATCCCTCACTAAAGAGCAGGTGGACAGATTGATGTCATTTTTAAGTATCAATTCTCCTCCCGTTGGTATGAATCCTATGGTTGGCATGACTACAATCTCTCAACATCAGACTGAACAACCTTCTTCTTCTTCGGGAGGTAATATTTTTTGTATGAATACTATCAAGTCTACTATGGTGAATTCATGGATTGTTGATTCGGGTGCCTCCGAGCATATGTGTTTTGATGCAAAATTATTTCTAAATATGCGTTCAATCCCTCGTATAGCAGTACGACTACCCACTGGGGCTGAAGTTGAGATATCTCATGCTGGGACTGTGGCAGTTACATCTGATTTGTTATTAACTGATGTTCTTTATGTGCCTGTTTTTCAGTTTAATCTCATCTCCGTGACTAGGTTGGTTCGAACATTAAGCTGCTGTGTTTTGATGAATACTACTGGTTGTTGGATTCAGGATATCTCCCGGCAGAAGATAATTGGAGCTGCTAAGTTGTGTGATGGTTTATATGTTTTGAGTTCTACCCCTGAAATACATTCCAACATGAAAAATGACATTACTGCTATTATGAATGTTGGTATATCTAAAGATTGTTTATGGCATTGGCGATTAGGGCATCCAG
This sequence comes from Utricularia reniformis, assembly GCA_009725065.1. Taxonomy (NCBI): domain Eukaryota; kingdom Viridiplantae; phylum Streptophyta; class Magnoliopsida; order Lamiales; family Lentibulariaceae; genus Utricularia; species Utricularia reniformis. Next base: position 853,477 of record RWGZ01001392.1, read on the forward strand.
CGTTTGATATTGTTTCGCATATAAAAGGAAATTACAATATTCCTGCTTTACCGAATTCATATGCTTGTGATTCGTGTTATAAGGCAAAACATAAACGACGCCCCTTTCCTGATCACCTCAAGAATTCAACAGAACCTTTCTCTCTAATTCACATTGATACTTGGGGAGGTTACGAAACTGAGGCTTTAGGGGGATACAAGTTTTTTTTATGCATAGTGGATGATTACACAAGGCTCTCTTGGACTTATTTGATGCGTTCTAAAGGCGAAGCTACTAGTTTGATTCAAAACTTTTGTGCCCTTATTAAAACTCAGTACAACGGGCATGTTAAGATCATTCGGTCCGACAATGCCCCTGAGTTTAAGATGGAAAAGTTTTATGCAACTCAAGGAATTAGACATCAAACTACTTGCATCGAAACACCACAACAAAACGCAATTGTTGAGCGAAAGTTACAGCATATTCTTGTAACTGCCAGGGCCTTGATGTTTCATTCATGTCTACCTATTACATTCTGGGGATATGCTGTTCTAACAGCAACATTCTTGATCAACAGATTGCCATCTCGGATATTAGATTTTCAGTCGCCTTTTCAGTTACTTCATGGCTCTCTGCCACGCTATGAGATATTTCGTGTTTTTGGATGCTTATGCTATGCATCCACATTAAAATCACACCGCAAGAAGTTTGATCCAAGAGCAAGAAAATGTATTTTCATCGGCTACCCTCCAAATATCAAAGGATACCGGTTGTATGATCTACATACTAATCAAGTTTTTCATTCTAGAGATGTTGTATTCCATGAGGATCAATTTCCTTTCTCCAATCAGCCCCTTGATTTTGATATGGCACATCCAATTCCAGAACACACCACTCCATTAGATTCACATATTCTTCATCAATCACCAGACTTGATCACTCCAGATACTGTTTCTCCTTTACCCTTGGACCATTCTGTTTCTTTTGATCATGAAGAAGAAATCGAGAATTCTGAAACCTCGGTCCAAGGGACTTCTCCATTGCCTCCAGTTTTGCGAAAAGGGACTCGACACAAACAACCTCCGGCCTATCTACAGATCTATGATTGCAATCTATCTTCAACCCCTTCGTTGCTTCCTTACCCAATTCAAGATTACCTCTCTACTAATTCCTTGAGCCCTGCTTACTCTGCCTTCCTCACCTCATTAAATTCAGTCTCCGAGCCATCATCATATGATGAAGCTTGTACCATTCCTATTTGGAAAAAGGCCATGAGTGATGAACTATTAGCTTTGCAAAATAATGACACTTGGGAGGTTGTATCTGTCCCGTCTTCCCAGCACATCATTGGATGCAAATGGGTCTACAAGGTCAAACTTCGAGCCGATGGTTCTCTTGAACGATGCAAAGCAAGGTTAGTAGCTAAAGGTTTTAGCCAAATTGAAGGTTTTGACTTCAACGAGACATTCAGCCCCGTGGTAAAACAGACGACCGTGCGATTGTTTTTTTCTTTGGCCTCTCAATTCCATTGGTCATTGCAACAACTTGATATCAACAATGCGTTCCTCAATGGGGATCTTGATGAACTAGTATATATGACCATTCCACAGGGTTTATCTCTTAAGGGGGAGTGTAGAATAACCCATGGACAAAAGCTCGTTTGTCGATTGAAAAAGGCCTTATACGGTTTAAAACAGGCCTCTAGACAATGGAATATCAAGTTTACAGATGCTCTCCTCTCCCTTGGGTTCCATCAATCAAAATCTGATTATTCTTTATTTATAAAGGCTGGTTCCACTCCTTCTACATTCATGGCGCTACTTGTGTACGTAGATGACATCATTATTGGTGGTGGATCTTCATCATCTATCTCTGAAGTGATCAGCTCCCTCAGCTCCAGGTTTGCTCTAAAAAACCTCGGCACTCCTCGATATTTTCTCGGTGTGGAGATTGCTAGATCAAACAACGAAATTATTTTATGTCAACGGAAGTATACATTAGATCTAATTGAAAGCTATGGATTACTTGCATCTAAGCCTGCCATCACTCCCATTCAACAGAATCATCACCTCAACCACAACAATCATGACATTCCAGTGGAGGCAGCAGAATACAGGAAGTTGGTGGGACGGTTACTCTACTTAACTTTTACTCGTCCAGATATTGCATATGCTGTTCACATCCTCTCTCAGTTCATGGATAAACCGTCAAAGAATCATATGCAAGCAGCATTCAGGGTCCTAAGATACCTAAAAGGATCACCTGGAAAGGGGATCAAATTTTCAGCAGATGACAACCTTAAACTTACTGCCTATTGCGATAGCGATTGGAGTGGATGCCCGGAAACAAGCAGATCAATTTCAGGGTATTGTGTTTTTCTAGGATCTGGGATAATTAGTTGGAGAGCCAAGCGGCAATCTGTTGTTTCAAGAAGTTCAACCGAAGCAGAGTTTCGTGCACTTTGCTCTCTAACATGTGAAGTTATATGGATTCAAGACTTGTTGTCTGACTTCCAGGTGAATATAGGGACTACTATGATATATTGTGACAACAAATCAACTATACAACTCACCAAAAATCCAGTTCTACATGATCGATCGAAACATTTTACCCGGGACTGTCATTTCCTTAGGGAGAAGGAGGATGAAGGCCTTATTTCTGTGACATATGTTCCAACGAAGGATCAATCAGCAGACATTTTTACTAAGGGACTTGCATCGACACAATTTCAACACTTAATCTCCAAGATGTGTATGAAAGATATCCATGCACATCTTGAGGGGGAGTGTTGGAATGATAATGGAAATAAACATGAGCCACGACATGAATAAAGTGAAGAACGTGAATAAGTGCAAGGCCACGTTCTCTGTATAGTTATTCTGTTATTGTTAGTCTTACATATCCATTATATAAGGATATCATTGTACTGAATTAAATTGAGAAATGATAGAACAATTTCTCCGACTTTCTATTCTTCCTTGTTGAGATCTTTAATCTTCAGGATCTTCTTTATCCTCTTAATAGGATATTCTCACAAGACAGGCTTGAGATAATTAACTGCAATAGACTCCGAGAGGAATGAAGATATGATACGGTATGACTGATGAAGGGAAGGTGTGTTTCCTTTCACTTGAAGGAATTGGATTGTGTGTAGTGTAGGAATAAGAAGGAAGGAAGGAAAACTTGGAGTGTCATCCATGCTTTATGGTTATCAAGTTTTATACCTTCACGGGCTTCTAATCTTGTGCCACGTGAATGTAGATTACGAAATGGGTACCGTTGGATTAAGAAATACAACCACGTAATTTTTTGTATAGCATCACGTGTTTGGATTTCAGTGGAGATCGTCNATCCGGATTTCGCTAACCAAACAAACTGTTCTATGAAATAATAGAGGCCTTCTCCGCCGTAGGAGACGACAGAAAGGAATAAATTCAGGTCTGGATGGCCCGAATGAGTAGCGGTGGTGTTGCGTAAAGCGTTAACGTCTTGAACGAACTTACCCAGACGAAACGCCTTACGGCTTAGGCCCAGGCTCGACTCAAAGGACTTGAGCCGGGTTGTGGCGAATGATTGTTCACCGATGATTGAGGAGGCCAGGACAATCTTGGCGGCGTAACGTGAGATTTTCAACAGTTTGTCGACGCCATCGCGCTTAGCTAAGTAGATTTCGAGGTGGGTCAAGAAATCCTTCTTTCTCGGGGTCATGATTTAGGGGCGGGGACATGAATTCCAGCAAGAAGAAGAAAAGATGAGGAGGCAGAGGCAAACTTGTCTAATTATTGTTCTTCTTCTTCTTGTAGTGGTTAGGCGAAACCAAACCTGCATTGTTTTAATTTTTGAACAACAAGTTGTGCTAATTTGGCAAAAGCTCCATCTTGAAAAGACACATTGTCAAGCATACTTTCATATATTTAATTTGGATAAAAATAGAAAATTAACCCTCAACTTACTGTTAGACAATATCCGTATAATTTCGAAATTACATGTTTAATCTTCTAAATTACAAAAATCGTTTAATTGTGATCCTTATATTGTTTAAAGTAATATTCCGTTAACAATTTCTGGTTTCACTTAGTTGACTACGTTAAACCAATACAATACAATACAAGAGCCCTAAAAACCCCATGTTTTCATTTACGCATACGTGAACTCTAAAATCCTTGCAATTTTCATTTATCCTTTAGATTCCTTCTTTCTTCTTTGATTTGAAGGGCTCAATCTTAAATTTCAAAATTTTACGAGGCTAACATGAGTTATTTTGTTGAGAAATCTTATATGAAAAAATGGGTCATTTTGTCTCGCTGACGATTCTCCGCCAAAAATGGGATTTGTGAATTAATTAAAAATTTGTGGTATTGTGATCTTAGTCAATTAGTGGATATGATTTAGTCTTCTATTTGCTCATTTTGCTTTTGCTGTAACTTTATTTATTTGTGTGAAGAAACTTTGTGGTTCAATGATATTTAGCCAACGTATTCCGATGTGAGGATAAGGTTATTCAAAAGTTGGAATGATTTCTTGCATTTGTTAAACATAGAGAAAGAATGTAGAGATGAAGTAATGATTCTTATTCATCTTGTCCAAATAATAACATAGTACAACTTTAAATAGATACTAGACTAAGAAAATAAGGAAACAATAATAAAATGGAAAATGACTTTGATTATCAATGATAATCAAAGGAAGTTTTGTGTTTCCATGATGAAGAAACTTATGATACGGAAAGTTTGGGAAAATAGGAAAGTAGAAATGATTCCATTTCAGTTATGGAAATCTTGACACACTCCTTCAAGTCGGACATGCAGATTTCGAATGTTTGACTTGTCCATAAGATATGTCAATTGAGTTTTTCCTAAACTTTTAGTAATCATGTCCGCGAGTTGATGTTGGGTGTTAACATGCATTAGAATTACTTCGTTTTCAACAACGAGTTTTCTGATAAAATGACAATCAACTTCAATGTGTTTGGTTCGTTTGTGAAAGACATGATTTTTGGCTATGTGAATTACAGATTGACTATCACAGAAAAGCCACATAAGTCTTTTGTGATGCACCCCTAGATCGGCCAATAATCGTTTAAGACACCTCAGTTCACATGCTATGGAGGCAGGCCATTGCCCTATATTCTGCTTCAGTAGATGATCTCGACACTGCCTTTTGTTTCTTGGTTTTCCAGGAAATTGGGGATGCACCAAGAAAGATGAAATATCCCGTAGTTGACTTTCGTGTGATTGGGCAACTTGCCCAGTTAGAGTCACAAAATCCATAAACTTGCAAGTGAAAGTCAACCTTTAATAGAATTCTCTGTCCCGGAGAGCCTTTCAAGTATCTCGCCAATTTTAATGCAGCATCCCAATGTACATCTAAAGGAGACTGCATAAACTATGCGAGAATCTGGACTACGTAACTTATATCTGATCTTGTAAAGATCAAATATATTAATCTTCTAACTAGACGTCGATACTTCTCTGGATTACTGAGATGTTTGCATGTCGTCTTTCCTAAATTGTGATTTTGCTCGATAGGTGTGTGCATCGGTTTGACTCCTAATAGTCATGTTTCAGAAATGATATCTAGAGTGTATTTTCGTTTGATTCAAATACATACCGACTTGATTTCGAGCTACCCCAATACCGAGAAAATATTTTAGTTTTTCTAGATCTTTCATGTGGAATTTAATGCCCAGTTGTTCTTTGAATGTATTCACCGCTCTATCACTGTTTCATGCGATGATCAAGTCATCCACATAAACCAAGACTTGCAACTCGTCCCCATCTCGAGAATAGATAATAGAAAATAGTCCATAAGCGATTGTACGAAGCAACATTCATGCAACCCATTGGACAGATTTTGGAACCAACACCTAGAAGCATGTTTAAGTCTGTATAGAGATTTTATTAAACGACATATCCGACTATCCTTGTCGGATGAGAACCCGGGAGGCAGCTTCATGTAAACTTCTTCATTAAGATCACCATGTAAAAATGAATTATTAACATCCATATGATGAATTGTCTAGTTTCTTGCAACGGTGACGGACAACATTCCTCGTACTGTTACCATATTTGCCACTGATGCAAATGTTTCGGTGTAATCAATCCATTCTCGTTGAGTATTTCCAAAGATAACCAACCGAGCTTTATATCTCCCAATCGATCCATCCGACTTACGCTTGATACGATACACCCATTTACATTCTAGTGTATGTTTTCCTTGAGGCAAAGATTGTAATTCTCATGTGTTGTTCCTTTCAAGAGCATCTATTTCGGCTTTCATTGCCTCTCTCCATAATGGGTTTTGCACAACTTCTGAATATTTTGTGGGTTTAAGATGCTCTGAAGATAGAGCAGCACAAAATTTCCTATGTCATGCATTAAATTTACAGTAACATAAAAATCTTTCAATAGGATACTTGCTCGTACCTGAAGAATCTCCGATTGAAACTAGTTTGATTGGATTCGGGAACAAGATTCCATTTTATTGATGTTCCCACAAATGTAGTCATTCAAATTTATTGGTGGCCTTTTCGTTTTTACTCATTTGCCCAATGGTTGATGTGTTTTGCATTCTGTGGTGTCAGGTGTTGAATCAATAGAACTTCGTACTACTTGGTTATCAGCTGTGGATGGGAATTCTTCTAACACGATGTCATCAATTCCGTGAGAAATGTGAACATGAGTGATAGGAAGAGAGTTGGTGATAGGAATGTCAGATGTAGTACTTGATGAGTAATCTCTTTCGACAAAAGACGATTCTGGTGGTAAAGATAATAAATTGGTTGGCAAAGGAATTGCCTCTGATGATGGCACAAGGGAATTGTGGGAATCCAAAGAGTTGGTAGTGGTTTTTCGAGGTTATGAAAGAATGAAAATTGATTTTAAAAAAAACAACATCGCGAGAATTAAAGATTTCACGAGTGTCAAGATCGTACACTTTCCATCCTTTTTTACCATAAGGGTAGCCCAAGGAAATACATCGATGACTTCGTTCCTCAAACTTATCATTTCCTACACGATGACGATAAGCAAAACAAAGTGACCCAAATACTCGGAGATTTTCTATAGATAGAGGTTTACCAAATAAATGGTCATAAGGAGTTTTTCCCTAAAGGAGTTTAGAAGAAGTTCTATTTATAAGGTAGCAAGCTGTAAGAACACATTCACCCCAAAAATGAGTAGGAAGATTAGCTTGAAACATTAAAGCTCGACCGACATTCAAAATATGTTGATGTTTACTTTCAAATCAATCATTCTGTTGAGGTGTATAAACATTAGACGTATGATGAAGAATCTCTGAATCAGCAAAGAATGTATCCAAAGAGAGGTATTCCATTCCGTTATCGGTTCTAAAACATTTTGGGGTTATATGAAATTGTGTAGTAACCATGACACAAAATTGCCGAATCTGTGTGGAAGCTTCACTTTTTGATTTAAGGAGAAATACCCAAACCGCATGGGAATAATCATCTACTAAGGTAAGGAAATAATGAGCCATACATGTAGAAGTAGTTTTGTAAGATCTCCAAATATCAGCATGAATAAGGTCAAATATTGAGTTTGCAATGCTTGAACTCGTGAAAATGGATCTCGGATATGTTTGGCACGAAGACCAATTGAGCAACCATCAAATCGACAACCAACTGAATGAGCTTTAGGAACCGATGGGAATAAATGAGATAAAGCTGAATATGATGCATGTCACAAATGACGATGCCACAACTCTCGATCATCAATCTTTACCTCAATGTGAAGCGCAATATGTTGATCAAGTAAACGGAATCTATATACCCCATCGATCTTCTCACCCAATCCAATCAGAGTCCTCGAAATATGATCTTGCAATGTACATAGATGATCTGCAATCGTAAGTACGTATGAAGTTTGATGCAAAAGCTTGGATACAGATATCAGATTACAAGTCAATCTAACGACATATAACACATCTTTCAATATAAAAGAAGAATTGAATTTCACACTTCCTTTCTTTGTAGCTAGAGATTTTCGCCCACCGGAAAGATGAACAAAACATGGGCATCATTGCAAATATCAAGTAGCCATTCTAGACGACTTGTCATGTATTAATTGGCTCCCGAGTCAAGTAGCCAATAATTTGAAGAATACATACCATAAAGTTTGTCTAACTCGTCTGATTTGATGTCGGTATTTTTAACAAAATCCCGTAGCAATCTCCATTGCTCATTAGAGAGTCTAGGTATGACCAAATCATGATGTGTTTTGGACGTGTTTTCTATACTATTTTCGGAATCCGACTTCACAGTATGAACACGAACACAATTTCCTAATGTCATTCTCCCGAATTTTTTTTGAGGAGTGGATGCGATCACTCCCTTAGATGGCGGCGGAAGCATTGATCGAAATAATTAGAATATCCTTATCCATCATTGGTAGATAGCTCAAGACTCTTGATACCAATGTGAAGGATGTTCGAAGGCTCATAGGGAATAGGAAGTTGCTGATAAACTTGAAAAGGATTTCACATATGAAATTTCAGCACTTAAAACTTCCAAGAAACCGAAGTTTTAATCTAGGAGTATTGGCTCCGATACCATGTTAAATGTTGGGAAAATTCCCTCCTACCCGGAGAAGAAAAGATTTCATGTTATCCGGTGTCGGATCGAATTAATGCGATGAGAACCGAATGTAAATGAAGAAAGGTAAAAGACAAAAGATTTACCGTGAAACCCAAAATCGGGAAAACCACGTGACCGATAAACCTCGGCCGTGAACTCACTATCACAAAAAGAATAGAATTAATTGATTACAATTGTCTTTATGATGCCTCTATTTATATAGTCTAAACTAGGATCTAATCTAGAAAATATTCTACCGAATATTCTGCAATATTTTTTTTCCATATCTTTGACCACATATTCCATATATATATTTAACCAGATATATATTCTTCCATATATATCACCAACAATATATATTTCAATATCTTCTTCCATAAATGCAACCAATAAGATATATATCTCAATATCTTATTCCATATATTTCATGCGTCAATTAAGGAAATATATTTCCCCTCAATACTCTCGAATCTCGATCCAAGTCTAATGCGACCGCTATCAAATAGACTCATAACAATCGTTCGATCGGTATCCTTGATTGCTCAACGAGACCAATCAAGCCAATCAACATCATCGCTTCATGTTAAGTTTCCCCCGGTCGGTCTTTCACCATCGAGACATTCGACTATTACCCGACCTCCATTCCTAACAGTTAAACACAACGAAAGAATGTAGAGATGAAGTAATGATTCTTATTCACCTTGTCCGAATAATAACATATTACAACTTTAAATAGATACTAGACTAAGAAAATAAGGAAACAATAATAAAATAGAAAATGACTTTGATTATCAATGATAATCAAAGGAAGTTTTGTGTTTCCATTATGAAGAAACTTATGATACGTAAAGTCTGGGAAAATAGGAAAGTAGATATGATTCCATTTCAATTATGGAAATCTTGACAATATTTAAATAAAGTTTGAGGATTATGTATACACATATTTTCTCGAATAGTGGATCTAATATATATTTTCGAAATTTGAGGACATCGTTTTTACTTGGGGGCCATAAACAAACTTCACCCATTTAATTTCATCATGCTCCATGATGGCGTGAAACAGAAATAAAACTTGTGCTTTCTTCTATTACATTGGATATATTTATAATGGAATGAAATCATAATGTAAAAAAAACTGGATATTATTTCCCTCATATAAATTAATTAAATTTAAATTACAATTGGACAGATTTATAATGAATGAATCATAATGTGAAAATTGGATAATATTTCCCTTATATAAATTAATTCAATTTAAATTACAATTGGACAAAATTTATATACGGGCCGGATCCCGGATTTTTAAATTTGAAAAGTCTGATATACACAAGTCATAGCAGCTAAAAGAGGGAGAGGGAAGAAAATGAATTATTGTGGACAGGAGCATATACCCGTCATTAAATCACCAAAAAGATATCAGTAATGTAACAAACAATGTGGCGTGACGTAGTTTCTGACGGACAAAAGATATGGATCACAGACAAGATCACGTTATGGACGCAAGAACATGATCCACTTGGCCCACAAAACTAACTGACATGTTCAAATTCTAACAACTATTACCATTGTTTCAATATACTAATATTACACAACATAACATAATCTACACAATTTGTCAGCACACTCTCTTCAGTTTCTTCGCAGCTTTAATGAATCCTCTTATCACTTGGAGCTCATCCAATTCCTGCTTTAATATAATGCAATGTAATAACACATCATTCTTATTCATACACAAATCTCAGTCTGTACCTGAGACATGAAGTGTCTTTCCACGATATCAACAGCTTGTTCTTTTGAAGGGCTGTGAATGCCCTCAACCTACAAATCAATTCCATATTTAACAACTAAAACAAGACTAAACTTGACTAGATTTCGTACAAATCCACGATTCAATGCATAAGCTAGACCTAACTTAGTCTGTTGGGACATTTTACTTTTAACATATTGCACACTCACAAGATTGAAATGTCTCAAGTATTTCCACAATGCACCCATCTCAAGTTTGCTCAGATCCACCTTCTGTAAAAAAATGAATCCCTCTCTAATTTACGAATAACAAGTTTTTGCATAAGTTTAACGTGTGTATACGCACAGGAGATGATTTAGATTGTGACTCATATGACAATGATCGGGATGGAGTCCTGTGAGATCGCTGTATCCGATGCCTTGATTTATGGGACCTTTGAGTGTCATCTGATGCTGAAAATGGGCCTAAAAATAAAGCAATAAAGCAGCAGCGCAAAAAAGGTAAATGAGGAGAAGTGAGACTGTAACTTAACCAAAAAAGGGGAACAAGAATCCTATGTAGTAACATAATGAGCTGAAAATTTCACATGCAGAAATTTTAAATTACCCAGATCAGCGCAGTTCCAATGTGCATGTTCAAATTCAAGTTCATCTTCTTCTTCGTTTCCGTTGGGTGCTTCAATTACAGTCAAAGCATTTCTCTGCAGTTTTACTTCGATCCCATTTGTCAGAACCTATATCAGATCAAACGCACATATATGTATAATTTCAACTATTACCCAGAGCAGTAAACGAATTTTCATGATACTTTAAAAATCTTAACTTCAACTCAAGTGTATAGATAATAACAATACAAATCAAAAGCCTCTCTAGCATGCGATGGATAGAAAAGAAAAATGAAAAAAGACTTTTCTTTTTACCAGCCAGTGCCATCCACCAAGACCAACAGCTTTCTTAACAACACCTTCGAGCCCAACTAAGACAGACTTAGTACGATTGTTTCCAGTAACAACCACCTTGGTGTGTCGTGGAAGAACAGAAAGTTCTTCTTCAGAGCTGTCGCCCGAGGTCTGCAACAGGGTAGAATGCGGGGTGAATCGAGCACTACTCTCTACATCCAGCATTTCAAAATATTACAGAATTAATAAACCCAATCATGGAACTTAAGATAATGATATCAGGTCGTCATAAATGATGCATTTTAGGATTCAGAATCCAAGTTCATCATCAGATGTGTGCTGGGAAATGGGGAGAAATTAGAGGGAGAAAGCTCACTAAGAGAGAGAAGAAAGATAAAAAGACAAGACGTTGTGTTTTGCTTTACCCTTCAGATGTGCTTGTGTGAGGTGAGCTTCATTATTGTTGTGTGAATCCCGAAAGACTGAAGCCACCGAATAGTTTCAAGCCACGTGGTGGGGTACATCTCGTCAATCTGGGACACATGCGCGTGGGTGAGGCCATCAAGATTATCTTTTTCTTACATCCCTCCAGCTCTCAAAATACTTACTAATTGTGTCTTCATTAAACAACAGATTTTCATTCCATTTATTTCAAAAAATGTCGGATCATCTTCTTCCCAAACAAAGGTATGATTTTGGATTATCCCACTAAATCAAGTTTCGACCTTGTCTATTAAATCCGACGGTTGCAAGATGAACAAGTGTCGTTAGCTGGAAACGATCATCCAACTGTCATCTTCGTTGCAAGGAAATGATTAAGAACCTCTCAACGGTCATATGTTGTTCAGATTTTTTATTCGATTTAAGGAAAGCGTTTTTACGACATAATTTGCATAACCTTTTTAAATTGAGAGAGTATGGTGCATTCCTTTTTTCCGTCGTGAAAAGTATATATACTCTTGTTCATATTTGTTCAGCGGGCGCCAACTGGGATCTTGATATCTGGTCAAGGAAATGGCGAAATCGAGCGCTGATGACGCAGAACTACGGCGTGCGTGCGAGGCGGCGATCGAGGGCACCAAACAGAAGATCCTGATGTCGATCAGAGTGGTCAAGACTCATGGGATCTGGGGAAAATCCGGCAAACTGGGACGCGGTAACATGGCGAAGCCACGTGTTCTCGCCATTTCGGGTTTGCTGTTCTGACTCCGTGTGCATTTAGTGTTATATTTCAACATTTAGTTTTATTTGTATTGTATTCGATGTAGTGATTTTGTTACATCGATGACTAGTTGCATAAACTGGTTGAAGATCGCATGTGAACTCTACTAGATATGGAAAAATGGCATGCATACTCATCTGAAACGTTTTTTCGTTTCTTGGTCTTGCATATTCCACATTCTTCTTCCTTGGAACAGCATTAAACTTCAAAGATTGAATATTTTGCTTAGTTGAAAGTTGAAACTACGTTTGTGAAATATATGTTAGTTTATCGTATTTTTCTTGATTTCTGCGTTGAATATAATATTGGAAGGGTGTAGGCTGGTCTTCAGTGTAATTTTATTGCTAGCTTTGCTCCCATGTTTCAGCAAAGAAAAAAGCTAAGCGGACCAAGGCCTTTCTCCGCATCTTCAAAGACTCAAACGGAGGCGTTCTTGAGGTAAAGCAAATAATAATGAACCAGCTAACGGCATACCAACTTTGACCCTTTCCATAAGTGATCTGTGTACACCATATGATTTATCATTATAATTCTTGGCTCAAAAGCATTGCTTGCTAAGAATTATTGCCGAGATTAAAACATTGCCTGTGAAAATTAAAATACTTTAAACATACAAGCAACAGAAGGTAGTAGAAAACAAGGCATCAAGTTATATGTACAATATATCACATATACTGAAGAGAGTGATTCATTCAACTGTCTTCACTGCCATGTATATGCCCTTATTTGTCAACAGGCTGCAAAATTGTACAAGTTGAAGCATTTGTCAAAAGTGGAGGTCGTGACTAATGATCCCTCTGGATGTACCTTTATGCTGGTATAGATGTTTAATATGATTAGGGTTGTGCAATGAAACACGATCTCAACCTGAAGTTTTTTCACTGTTTTCCAAAGGGTTTTGATAATCTTAGAAGTCAGAGTGTTGCCCCACCTCAATGGACAATGCGGAATGTGGGTGACAGGTTTGTGAAAGTTGGCAAGTTTCTGAAATTCAACTGTAAACTTTTCATATTTTTTACTTAATTTATTCCGTTAAATTACAGGAACCGCCTACTCCTATGCATTTTAAATATATGCAAGGATGTTTTGGGTCATCTCCCAAAAGTTGTTGGCATTGATGTTGTGGAGATGGCTCTTTGGGCAAAGGTGCAATACTATCTTGTTTTGTGAAACCAATTCTTTCTTTCTATTGAGCTCTAAATCATGGTTTTGGCATTTTTTGATTGCATTTAGAAATTGTTGATCTGTGAAAATCCTTTGATTAAATGGGAAAATGTATTATTTTGTTTCTATAGGAACGTTTTAAACTTGAATTATTTGCATATCTCACTCAGGAAAATACTCCAGCAATTAATCAGGGGCACGGAGCACTCCAAGATGTGCCTGATATTGTCACAGTCAGTGAAGATATTATGAAAGTCACAGTTGAAAAAGAACTCGTATCTCAAGCAGAAGAAGAGGATATGGAGGCACTTTTAGGCACGTATGTGTTTTAATAAATAACACTCAGTTTCTGCATTTTCATATCAACATCCTGAGAAGTCGTAAAGAAACTTAATAAGCATCTGTGTGTTGTTATTTTCTTTACAGATATTTTGAAATTTGATGTTTTTCTTAGTAAGCCCCAGGAAAATATAACACAGTATGTAGATTTTGCAAATTTTACTCCTGATGTTACTGAGGATTTGCATGACATGCAGTTATGTGATGGGCATTGGTGAAGCAGAAGCATTTTCTGAAAGGTTGAAGCGTGAATTTCAAGCTCTTGAGGCTGCAAATGTCCATGCAATTCTCGAAAACGAACCTTTAATACACGAGGTAAATTTTGATTTTGATTTAGCTAATAGTCAGTCTCTTTAGTACACTTTGTTGTATTTTTATCTATTTTTTATCTTTGGCAGATTATCTCTCTCACGCCACCTTAAAAAATCCAACAAAATTAGCTTGCACTATAAAAGCTTTCTAATACAATTTATGCCACTTTTGCCTTCCCATTCAGTCTCATAAATGAAGCAATAATGTTTTTGGAGGTCAAGTGTATCAATTTTACGAAACAAATGAAAAAGCTTATCTCCTGAGAAAAAGATTTGTACATTTTTTTATAAATTTTGGCGCTTATTGCTGATGTGCCTACGGTGAAAAATGGCAATTTAATTACCAGAATCAAATTTGTTATGCTCCCCTCCAAAAGTTTCAGATATTTTTGTAGCCTTGATACACTTTGTTGTCTGGAAACATGCAGTTTTTTACTAGGAATTGTACGGAGGTCCTGTTTTTTCCTGTCATATTTCTTTCTCATTATTACACTTCTTTCCATGTGATGTAAAGATCTTCAAGCTTCAAAACTCTAGTTGTTTGAGAAATTTCCTGGGTGCTGCAGGTATTGCAAGGGCTTGAACAGGCCAGTATCTGCGTTGAGGATATGGATGAATGGTTAGGCATCTTCAATGTAAAATTGCGGCACATGAGGGAGGATATTGAGTCGGTATTTATAGCCTCTCTAATGTGTTCCACTAAGCACATTATATACTGAAAGATTAACTTACTTTACTATTTCCATTTGTTCTCTAAGGTTTGTATATAAACATAATCCTATTTTGACAGATTGAAACCAATAATAACAAGTTGGAAATGCAGTCTGTGAATAACAGATCATTGGTTGAAGAACTTGATGCTCTTCTTGAGAGATTTCGTATACCATCTGAGGTAGCACAAATTCTCCGCTATCATTCTTTTTCGTGCCAAAAAAACATGGTTTTTTTAGTCATCCTTTTATCTTAAGTAATTTTTCTTATCTTCCATATAGCATGCAGCTCGTCTGACCGGAGGATCGTTTGATGAAGCATGTATGGTTCGGAATATTGAAGCATGCGAGTGGCTAGCTAATGCATTGCTAACTCTTGAAGTACCCAAGTTGGGTCGTGTATATGCAAACATGAAATCTGTAAGTATTTGTAGGCTCTCTTGGTTGATCACTGCTAACTTTTCTGCATTCTAATGGACTTGCATTTATATTTAGCAATTATGATTTCGTATTTTTAGCAATTTATCTCATGGTAGTCATACCGGTGGTATACCGCTCGGTATACCCGTCATACCGGTAAATATCGGTTATGACCGATACACCGATATATAGGAAAAATCGCTCGTATCGGTTATGACCGGTACGAGCGGTACCGGCCGGTTTAACTTCCTTGATTTATCTGATTGGAAAAATTAAAACATAAAGGTTAGAGAGAAGCGTGCTGAACTCGGTAAATTGAAGAGCACTTTTGTTAGAAGAGCATCTGAGTTCCTGCAGAATTATTTTTCTAGTCTAGTGGATTTCATGATCAATGATAAGAACTATTTTTCACAGGTACAGCGAAAGAAATATGATTTATACTTTTGGACGGAGTTTTGTTTGTTTTTATTTAACCATATTGATATTACAGCGTGGACAGCTTAAGAGGCCTGACCATACTGATCTTCGACACAAGTACAGAACATATGATCGCCTTTTAAAACACTTGAAGGTGATATAAACA
>RWGZ01001393.1:0-10164 GCA_009725065.1 Utricularia reniformis
GGAACCTATGTTTGTTGCTTCACTAGAAGGACAACGAAGCCAGCAGGGTGATGAATACGTTGAGTGCGATTACCAGACACAAATCCAGCAATTGTTCTCCTCCCAACTGGATTTACGAGACTCTTTAAAACATCAAATGGCTAGTCTGGAACTAAAAATGGAAATGAACATGAAGGATTGCAATGAAGCAGTATTCTCCCAGTTTACTACAATCTCACAACAACTTAAGGCCATCTCTCAAGATCGTCCCATTCTAGGAAACGAGAGTTATCAACATCTCCCACAACACCCCGAGATCAATCCCCAATACTCAGCCCAATGTACCAACTGTTCCATCCTCTTCACAGTATCCCCAGGCCCAATCCGATGCATTAACTGTCCCTTTTTTCTCATCACCTCGACATTTCACTCATTTGGACCACACATCTCCTCACCCCAACCTACCAAAAATAGATCTTCCCTCGTTCGATGGTTCTGATCCCTGTGGTTGGCTCCGGAGGTGTTATCGCTGCTAAAAATCGGCAATAACAAAATTTAGACCCCTTTTACGGATAGGGGTCGAACGAAAAAGTAATACGAAAGCAAGAAGTAAAAAGACACGATTTTTGTAGGTGGAAAACCTTTCTGTAAAAGAAAGGATAAAAAACCACCCCGGCCGTAGCCTTTGAATCCACTATAAATGTCAAGTTCGTAGATTTACAATAGGAGAACATGAGGTAGAAAACCAAAGAAAAAAGATAGTGTTTTGATGGCCGTAGTCGTAGGTTTCCCGGGCGAAAAAGAAAAGAATAGCGGCATCCTCCTTAGGTCAAGAATCCAAGCTCCATTAGGTCAAGAGTCCAAGAAAAAACCCTCTTTTTTTCTTTGTTTAACCATGTTTATATAGATAATTAATCCAGCCCAATTATATCTCACTAGGCCCATCATTAATGGAGTCCAATAAATAATGACCCATTAATCTCTAAATTAGGCACAATGATCCTGTAAATAAGCATCCTGATCCATATACCACGATAAGTTATAAACAATGTCAATCATCAAAATATCTCGATCTGCTTCATTTTTCGACTTGGGAATGACTATATAGAAATATATTTGTCATCGAATAATAAATTTCTCAGGGTGATATCAGGAGGATTACACAATACTTTTATGTTATGAGTCATATTCCCAAAAGCAAGTGGGTCGACTATGCAATGGTAACCTTCATGGGTAAAGCAGATAAATGGTTGCATGGTTACCTTTCCACTACCCCTGCTCCATCCTAGGATGACTTCATTTAAGAGCTTCTCCTCCGTTTCGACTCCCTAGATCTTGAACGTGTCCTCGGTGATTTTCTCAAGATCGGATAAGAAGGTTCCTTGGAACTCTATAAAGAAATACGTTCTTATGTTGCTTCCATCCATCCTTCGCTACGACCATCCTATTTCGTTTGCATCCTGCAGAGTGGACTAAAGGAAAATATCCTCACATATGTTGCCCACTCAGGATTACGTACTGAATCGGAGATTAAACGCTTTACCCTCCGCAAGGATGAAGAATATTCAGCCCTTCGTAAATCACTAAGAATTACCGATTCCCCAAGTAAGGTTCTTAACTCCAGCATCGGATTCGAGAGTAAAATTCCCATACCCAGTGCAACTTCTAGATCCCAATAAAACCTTAGGAAATACCCTATACCATATGAAATCATCAAAGAGAGGTTCGACAAGAAATTGTGCTTCAAATGTGGCTTCCCTTACTTTAAGGACCACTGATGCCTCCATAAACAATTATATCTCCTTACTGGTTTGTTTAATAAAATCAGCAAGAATCACATTCTTAAATCGTCCTTCCTCACTGATTCCCTCTCTTGATCCTGAAGATAATGGAGGTAACATGGAATAAGGTGATTCTGAAGAAAGACAACTAGTGGAGAAATGAAGTAATATCATGGTTCAACAGATTCAATAGCTTTGACCCAACCATTTGGATCAATCCATGCTTTTAGTAGGTTAATGTTCTTTAGGCTCAAACCCTTATGGCCCAACATCTTTGTTACCATTGGAAATTATCTCCTTAGATCAGGATGCTTGTACCAAAAACTTACTTTTGATATTTTGAATGAAATCTCCAGTTCTTCTCCCTGTTATCTCTTCTACCTCCCAAGTTTCTCTTTTATTTCCCTCAAAGACGATCTAAGGTCATCACAGAGTGCAAGGAATATTTCAACATAAACTGCACAATGTTCGGCAGAGTGCATAAACGAAGACAAATTTCAGCCAACATTACCGGGTTCCCAAACCCTAACAAAAGTTCGCAAGGTTTGGCAGAGTAAAATCACACAACTTCGGCGGATTACAATTATAAAGGAAGAGCAACACTAAACGAAGATAGCTTGGAAGGGAAGAACTCAAATAAAAGAGCAACACTCACACATAAACACTTAATAGTGTTCTAACGAATTGGAGACCAATTTTGCCCAATTTTTGATAGTTCGCGGACTACATTTGTTAGTAGGTGTAAACTTCCGGTACTGGTATTACCAAAATAAAAGATCGGGAACCAGTTTTGCTACTTTGTGGGCCCAATTTACCAAATTATCGAAACTTTGGGGACCAAACATGCAATTTTCTCATTTTTTAAAGTTTGGATATATAGTCATTACTTATTTTTAAGGTTAAGCAATTAAATACAAACTATAAATGTATTTGAATATTAAGAGTGCTATGATCAAATATAAATAGTTTTGAAATTTCGGGAATCAATCATACAATTTTTAAATTTTGAGGGTATATTGTTTATAACTTTTAAATGTTTGAGGGTCAATATCATACATTATATCAATTTCATGGGTTTGTATGCAATTTACCAACTTTGAGGGCACCACTTTTACACTATTTTAAAGTTCGTGGCTACCGACAAACAACACTAACATATATATATATAATCTAGAATAACACAATCATACAAAAAATGAAACAAAACTACTACTACCTGGTATAATCACTTCAAGCTGTAGGAGGAGTCAGAAATACTGGTCGAGCAAGAATGACTTGAGGAAAGCGAAACGGTGGCATGAATCGGATGCGTCAGAGTGGCACTAGGCAATGCTCTACATTGACAAAGTGACACAAAACCATAAGACAGTTTCAAGATTTAACATTATGTAGAGAAACTCAAGCATTCTGAGTATGGAGATCTATCTCCATAAAGCTGCTGAACCTTGACGGAATGAGTGACATCGACCTCAAACAGTGAGAAATTTCATCTTCTCTGGCTAAATAAACACCAACCATTCTACTTGTCAACAACAATCATGATTAGGATAGTTTCCACACGGTTGGTTTGACGATCTTATATCCAGATTATGGACTTTTGGTTCATTAGTATATTAAACTTTAATTATATTATTGTATGAGAATAGCCCAATTAATATGAGTATAAAACCCGAATTGTATAATCCATTATCGAATCATTTATCGAAAATTCTCATTATCTTTCTACGGAATTTCCCACCTTTCCAACTAACAAGATTCCTTTCACTAGTGACAAGTTTAGATATACCCAATCTTCTTCATCAAATTGTTTTGGCCTTCTTTTCAAATGGCACAACCTTTTGTTCAGCTTTGAATTATTTTAATCTCTCTATCATAATCTTAACATTCTTAGCAAAATTAATCAATTATGGTCCAACAATATATTTCTCACCAAGTTCATCACAATTTAGACAAGTTCTACACTTCTTTACATACAATGCTTCATATGGAATAATTTCTATCGTAGCTTGACAACTATTACTATATGCAAATTTATCAATGTGAAATATTCCTCACAGCTTCATTTGAATTCCATTAGACATGCGGTGAGGCATTATATTTCCGAAACTTTGACATATGGTTAGAAATGATGTTTATTAAGATCATCCTATTAGGATACATGAGTATAGTCATAAATGAGTTAGTTTTGGCAAGACAAATGCGACTAATCCCTAAACTTAACACTTAAATATGATTTTTAATTAATAAATTATGATTGATTAATCATCTAAACCTTAGAAAAATACCAAACCACGTGGCATAAACATATAAATAGAGGTCTAAGTCGGTTATCTAGCATTTGGCCACAAGGGATAAGCACAACTAAGAAAAAAAGTAAAAAAACGTGAAAATGAAGATGAACAAAAAGGCAACATGGTGTTGTGATGTTTTTTAAGCTTAATCTTCGAAATTATTTGCTAATTAAGTGTGACACATAAGGGGAGGATGTATCAGAGGTATAAGAGCAAGTTTACTGAGGAAAAACATCAATGAAAGTTTAGGTAAACAACATGATCGAGTATGAGATAAGTAATACAAATTGTAACATATATGTGATTTCTCGTGTTGTTGAATTTTCTGATACTTTATGGAACCGAATTTGGATACAAATCTTACATGGATTTTTTCCGATTTGAGTCAATTTTCTGGTAAAATTAAGTGCAACATAAGGAAAGAAACATAGAAAAAGTTATACTATAATTCTTAAAGTTTCGCAAAACTGTTTCTTACATGCGGCAACAGTATTTGTGTTGTATTGAACAAATAAACTGGAATGATTAAGAGCTCCTAATGATATGATTCTTTTTCATATTGTAGCCTTATGTATTGGCATTCACTGAGAATTTTGTTATGATTTTATGATACCATTTCGGCTCTCAAAAAAGTTGATATGGTGGGAAGAAAGGTCATGCTGCATTTTCACTGTTTACTTGATAAAATTGTTTAATATGTGAAAATTCGAGAGACTATGGACGCACAAATTTAGCAACGAAAGAAAAAAAAAGTATAGTTAATTATATGTGATTTATGACTTGTGATGGTTACTTGTTTTATTGATATATAGTATCGTTTGTTTATTGATTTATGACTTGTGATGGTTATTTGTTTTCTTACTTGTTTCAAACTCATGACAGTTACCCGTTCATGTGCAACTTCGGAGCGTTAGATCAGTGGATCTATTGTCATTAGGAAAGAGGAACACCTTAGAAGTGAATTTTGAACAACATGTTACGACTCTTTGGTTTGGACTTGTAAGGTTTGTAGATTTTTGAAAATGTTGTTTTTGAATGCTGTGTTACTTTGTGGCTTATGTTATGTTAAATGTATGTGCTATATAAGAAATGTTTAGATTACAATTACATATGGAAAAGTGTAAGGTAGATAGAATCAAATGAATGTAATCTTATGTATTTATTAGGAAAACATGACATTTCTTACTTCAAGTGTAGAGTAAAAATTGGAGTATGAGACATGCTCTCAACAAAACTCAAGTATTTGAATAATTCTTTCATTTTTTCCATCACTTTGTGGGTGATAAGAAATACTCAAATACAATTGTCTTTCCATGGCTCTTGAAAGCTCTTCCAAAATCTTTGTAAACTTAGGGTCTTGATCACTTGCAATACTGAGTGAAACACCATTAATGTGACTGTATCATCTATGATCGATCAGCCAATTTACTAACATTATCCATAGACTTCAATGCAATAAAATGATTTATCATTGTCAATCAATCAACAAAAACCCATATTGCATCATTATTTATTGTGTTTTTTGAAGTCCAACCACAAAATCCATTGTTATTCAATTTCCATTTAGGAATTTCTAATAGTTTAAGAAGATCTCAGTGTTTCTTATGTGCACATTTGATCGTTTGACAAATATCACAACCTACAAATTCAATTATTTCCTTTTTCATACCATGTTACTGCCTAATGATTTTTTAGATCCTTATACATTTTTGTAGTACCCTTTTAATTGAAAAATGTGATATGCAAGCTTCTTGTCATTAATTATTTATCTATATGAATCACAATTCAATTTTCAAACATCAAACATCCATTTATTCAAATTTTCAATTGTTGTTCATTTTCTTTATTTATCTTGCTGCTTATCTGCATCATTTACATAAACAATTTCCATATTCAATTTATCCATCTCTTTGGCAAACATTGTATCTACTTATGCCCACATCCCCTACTGTATTTTGTTTACATTAATAATATTTGATGTATGCATCATAATCTATAATTGACTACAACCATCTTCTTTTTCTAATATTCAAATCTTTATGTGTTGCAAATGCTCAAGACTCTTGTGATCATTGAAAATCTTATTTCTCACCATACAAAGAATGCGTCAAATTTGTGAGTGCAAAGATAGCTACTGCTCACTCCAAATCATGCACATACTATCGTTCGTCATGTGGTTTCAACTATCTAAGTTCCTAAGCTATCACATTTTCTCCTTGCACAAAAACACAGCATAAACCACGATATGAAGCATCTTTTTTAATTACTTCAAAACAATTTCCTTGTTGTGCCAATGTCAACATTGTAGTTGTAAGTAAACATGTTTCAATTGTTGTAAACTAGTTTAACAATTTACATCCCAATTAAATATCACTTATTACTTGGTTAGATTGGTCAAGAACTTAGTTAAAGGAGCAAAATTCTTTACAAATTTTCTATAATATCCAATTAGACCCAATAACTTTAAATTTGTAGCTAATCCAATATGATTTAAGCTTTAATAAGGCTCACATTAGTACCACCAATAGAGATAATGACATAATGTGAACCAAATAAGTAATACTTGTTATAAAAAAACCACATTTGCTGATGTTAAGATAAAGATTTTTCTCCATCATAGTGTCTCAATGTGAACCAAATAAGAAATACTTGTTTTCCAAAAATCACATTTGCTAAATTTAACATTAATTTTTTTCTTCTTTCGAAGCACAATATGTAAATGTATTCCATGTTACTCCTCATCTCTCGAGTATACCAAAATATTGTCAATAAATATAATCACAAACTGATCCAAGTAAGGTTGAAAACTTATGTGCATCAAGTCTTGAAAAACTGATGGTGCATTCATCAAGTCAAAATGTATAAGTAAACATTCATAATGTCTATATCTAGTGTTGAATGCTATGTTTTTAAATCGGTAGTTTTGTTTGAACCGGGGGATCTCCGGTTCAATTTGAACCAGTTCGAACTGTGGTTCAAACCGGAACGAACCGCATAAAAGTTTAAATATTGACATTAGTCTATTATTTAGAGAAGTTCACAACTAAATTTACTAATGATACCATCAACAATTCAACAACTCAACAATTCAAATTGAAGTTAACAATTAACAAAATTGAAAACAAGATAATGGGAAAGGGTTAAAGATTGCATATCAAAGTTAGCTAAAGTAAACTAAATAATGCATCAAAGTTGCAAACATCACAAATTCATACTAAATCTCCAAGTATCAATAAAGTTTCACAAATCAAAACAAAATACTACATCTCTAAATATCTTCACAATTCAAAACAAATATAAGCTTGTGAACCAAATGTAAGATAAATCAAATGTGATCATGTCTCATTTGATCACTCCAAAAACTCCATGAACCAAGTATACGATAAAATAAAAAAGGAATACATTAGTTCGATATCTTCCCCATGCTCTTGCAAGAATTGTCTTAAATAATTGAACACACGTCTTTTCTTTGAGGAACCTTCATCTAATGATAATTCCATTTCCTTTCTCAACTCATTACTTACATTCATACATGTTGTCACGTCCCCATGCCTACCAACAATATGTTTTTTGACTCTGTGTATCCCTCCACCATTGAACTTTTTATTGCATAAGGTGCAATAAAGAACTTGACGACCATCTTCAATTTTTTGAACGGCATNGTAATAAATCCAATGTTCTTGATGTATCTGAAAACACCAAAAATCTATGGCACATTCGATTAGGACATCCAAATTTTAAAATTCTTCATTTTCTAGCCAAAGAAAAACTCAAAAATCCTATCATAGAGACACCATGTGAAGCCTGCCAACTTGGAAAAATTCAACGTTTGCCTTTTTCAAGTAGTATGATTCATTGCACCTCTCCTTTTGATCTCGTTTATATGGATATCTGGGGACCGTATAGAAAGCCTAGTGTTCAAGGAGCACGCTACATTTTAACTCTAGTAGATGATTTTAGTCGAACCACTTGGACTTATCTAATACTCCACAAATCTCAAGCAAAAAATATTATTTTTGGTTTTCTAGAAATAATCGACGTTCACTTCTCAACTAACGTTAAGATGGTTCGATCAGACAATGGGGGAGAATTCATTAATTACCATTGTCAAGATCTTTTCTTATCAAAAGGGATAATCCACCAGAAAACTTGTATACCACAATAAAATGGTGTTGTAGAAAGAAAGCATAAACACTTGGTTCAGATGTCTCGTACCATTCTTATTCATGTCTCTTTGCCAACTACCTTTTGGGGGGAAACCATATTAACAACCACTCATTTAATCAATCGAACACCTTCTCCTTTGCTTAATTGGAAACTCCATTTTTCGGCTATATGGAAGAGAACCAACATATACACATTTGTGTACATTTGGTTGTCTAACCTTCATCCGCAATACGAGTCCTAATATTGATAAATTTGACCCTAAAGGAATCAAGTGTCTTTTCTTGGGTTACTCATCGGATCGTAAAGCATATAAACTAATGGATTTGAACTCTAAGAAACTCATTTTTTTAGAGATGTGAAGTTTTTTGAACACATTTTACCATACAAAATTTCTCCGGGGATATGTGTTGAATCTCTCCCTCTTAAATCACCGAATTTTGGGATTTACACCTCCACTGATCAGCATGTCTCTAGACCTTCACTTTCATATTCTAACTTTCATCATACACCAAATATAATTGCATCCGACCACCTTCAATCCATCAATCCCCTGATTCGCCATCACTAGAACTAGAAAACAATATTTCAGAAATCCCTGGTAATTTGTATTCTTCTCCTTCGTGTAACACCTCCTCGAATCCAGAACATGATGAACAACCGACATCTGAAATCGATTCTCCAAATCAAGAAGGAATTGTGTCTCTTCGTAGAAGTCAACATATTTCTACACCACCATCATGGCATGATGATTATGTTGCTTTTTAGGTTTCTAATATGACCAATCTCACAACCTACACTCCTTTGGTCTATCCATACGTCTTGCGTCCTACTTACTCTAATACACATGGTTTTTCTTGCCAAGGTGGATGCTATTCATGATCCACAAACCTACGAGGAAGCAAGACATCATCATGAATGGTTAGAGGCAATGCATGAAGAGCTAATTGATTTACAACAAAATGCAACTTGGGAGTTAGTACATCTCCCACCTCGTAAGATAGCCATTGGGTGCCGTTGGGTTTTTAAAACTAAGCTGGGGCCGATGGCATGATTAACAAAAATAAGGAAAGATTAGTCGCCAAAGGATACTCTCATATCGAAGGGGTTT
The DNA here is from genome assembly GCA_009725065.1 of Utricularia reniformis. Lineage (NCBI taxonomy): Eukaryota > Viridiplantae > Streptophyta > Magnoliopsida > Lamiales > Lentibulariaceae > Utricularia > Utricularia reniformis. The sequence continues at coordinate 9,327 of RWGZ01001393.1, forward strand.
AGTATCTTGAAAGTTTTTCACCGTTCACTAAACAAATGACCGTAAGACTTATGATGGCATTGGCAACGACGTATGGTTGGATTCTCCATCAATTTGACGTAAATAACGCTTTCTTGCATGGATATTTAAATGAAGATGTATACATGCAGGCTCTTGAAGGTTTATCCTTGCAAGAACCACAGCTGGTTTCCAAGCTGAAACATTCTTTGTACGGCTTAAATGAATGCTCTTTTGATTTTTGTTAATCAAAGAGTGACCACTGTCTGTTCATAAAGGGATGTGAATCTGGTATTATTGCTCTACTTGTCTATGTCGATGACATTTTTATTACAGGAAATGTTAAAGATGAGATTGATGCGGTTAAGAAGTATCTACATAAGTTATTCACTATTAAAGATATGGGCAAAGTTGGTTATTTTCTTGGATTGGAAATTACTCATGGTGACTGATGAGAACTCTAAGACCAGATATCCTACAATGGATGAGACCCAATAAAGATTGGGTCGATCCATGTGGTGAAAGAGAACTTGTGCAGCCCAGTAGCATACTTAAGTTAAAATGGCCCGATGTTCTGCGATAGGACCGAAGATGACCTTGGCGAAATAAAACTGTTTCTGACAGTTGACCGCCTGGTTCGGTCCAAACGGTTACAAACCCACGCGTTCCACGCTTCGGGCCTCCACACGTTTACCACGTCTCAGGCCAGATCACGCAGACCACACCTCGGTCCCTACCACGTTTTACATCACGCAACAACAACCTCTAACAAACCTGTCAGAGGCAGTTACAGAGCGTGGATTACACACGCCCTCAACTCTATAAATACAGAGCACAACGA
>RWGZ01001393.1:12437-41148 GCA_009725065.1 Utricularia reniformis
CAAGGCGACGCCCGAACGTGGTTCAAAAATTTGCCGGCCCGATCCATACAGTCGTATGGCGGATTTATTCTGGCTTTCTCAGAGCAATTTGCTCCAAATGTAGGACCGCCCCGAAGCAGGCAGAAACGATTGATGAGAACTCTAGGACCGGGTATCTTGCAATGGATGATGCCCAATAACGATTGGGCAGATCCATATGATAGAAACAAACTTGTGCAGCTCAGTAGTGTACTTAATATAAAATTGCCCGATGTTCCGCAATGGGACCGAAGATAACCTTGGCGAAATAAAACGGCTTCTGACAGCTGGCTCCATGGTTCGGTCCAAACGGTTACAAACCCACACATTCCACGCTTCGGGCCTCCACACTTTTACCACGCCTCGGGCCAGATCACGCCTGGGTCCCGGCCTCGTTTTACATCGTGTTACAACAACCTCTAACAAACCTGTCAGAGGCAGTTACAGAGCGTGAATTACACACGCCCTCAACTCTATAAAAACATAGCACAACGACGGAAAAAGCAGGACCCTTTGGACGTATAAGAGCAGGACGTTACCCTGCCGGAGTTCTTATTTCTTTCTTATTCTCTATTATCTTCTTAAAGTCTTTGTTGTATTCTGTAATGAATCGTTTGATTAATGAACAGGCTAAGAGCTTATTTCAGTCTTAGGCAAGTGGTTTTTTCCCCAATTCCTGGGGTTTCGACTATAAATTGTCTTGCCTCGTTATTATTTCCAATTTCTTAATCGGTTTCCCATTAAAAACAAATCAAAACCAAGTTCATTTCTTAACGAACCGGACGACTGTTGGTACCCCATAAAAAGGGGTCATAACAATTTGGCGTTGTCCGTGGGGACGATTCTCTAATCCCATTTGAGGTTTGTACTAGGGATAGGATAATCAAAGGCATGGCAACTGGAACTTCGACAAATGATAATGAGGTGCTTCCCGACAGTCTCCCAGCACCAACATTCACTTTACAGGATCTGGAAGCTGTCCTCATGAAGGTGGTACTGGAAATTACGTCGGAGAGAAGTGGGATAGAACCACTGGCTGTTTCATGCCCTGTTCCAAGAAGTAGAGGGTACGAGAGTGACCCTGACGAGCGTAGCACTGATGATGAGGAAATCATCAGGCGCGGTGTAACAACGAGGAGGCCGAGATATCGATCCACTCCTCCTCCCCCGGCCAGGGCTCTAACTCCTGCTCCTAGGAATGACCAGGAGCAGATGCATCGACGAATTGACGAGCTCACTAAGGAGTTGGAGAACATGCGTCCGCTGAAAGATTGCGAACCTAATCTGGGACGCAATCCTGGTTTATTCAACAGGGTCATGGAGGCCCCAATCAGGAGAAATAAGGATGATGACTGGTGGCATAATCTGCATGCGGTCCAGACGTCATCCCAACAATCTGAAGGCGTATCCGCCGCCTTGGGAGATTTCATGCTCCCCTTTTCCGAAGAGATCTGGGCGACAGTCCCAAATTGGCATTATCGCAACCCCGAGGGGTTGCCGAAGTTTCGCGGTGACGGTGATCAGATCGATCACGTTGCCGATTTTGAATTACGCATTGGAATGGTTCGGGCCTTAGATTCGATGAAGTGCCGCATCTTCGCGGCAGGATTACAAGGCGACGCCCGAACGTGGTTCAAAAATTTACCGGCCCGATCTATACAGTCGTATGGCGAATTTATTTTGGCTTTCTCAGAGCAGTTCGCTCCAAATGTAGGACCGCCCCGAAGCAGGCAGGAACTATATCAGCTGAAATACATCCCGGAAAAAATTAGTCTTCGGTTCTTCATGGAGAAATTCAATAGGACCGCCCGGGGCTTCAAGCTTGAGCTCCGAGACAAGATTGATATTCTACAGCAAGTCTTGGGACCGTGTGGCCTTTTGGCCAGTTTGGTAAAGAGCCCACCATCCACATTGGAAAAACTTCTTCAGAAAATCAACAAGTATATTAAGGTGAATGAAACGCTGGGGCTAGGCTGCCGGAAACCTAGCGGGAATTCTGAGCCCGCAGGTGATCATAGAGTTTCTTACCCTATTAAGCAATCGCGAGAAGTAGCGGCTATAGGCGAGAAAGACGTCCCCCCGAAGCAGGAGGACAATCGGGTGTATTGCGAATTACATCATAACCGCGATCACCCGACCCTGAAGTGCCCACAGATGAAAGAGACAGTAGCGGCGATGAATAAAGAGAAGCCCAACTGGAATGGTCAGAAGGGCAAGCGAGTTGAATCCCCCCGAAAGGGCCATCAAGGTGACGATCGTCATAGACTGCAGGGAAGGGATAATCGGGGACAACCCCGAAATTATAATGATCGGACAGAGGACCGACGGTCTCCTCCGCCAGAACAAGACAGAGGCCAACACGGTCGAGAGAACCGTGGTCAGGGCCGAAGAAGAAGATGGCGGGGCCGAGGCGGCAGAGCCCCGCAAAATGAGGGTGGAAGACAGGAGCAGGAAGCTCCTCCACCTGCTGAAACACGTGTCCAACCACCTCAAAATGAGGCGGCACCTAGGGATGTAGCCGGAGATATTTATGTTATCTCCAGTGGTTTGAGGATAAACGAATCGGTCCGGGACCGAAAGAGGACAGCGCACGGAGACTCCGCTGAGAGCTCCGAATCTGTGGCGCTGGTTAAATATGATCTAGCTGAGCTGTCCCCTCTCTTCGGCGATGATCCCCTTATCATTACTGGAATCATTGGGAATCATCGTGTCCACAGGATCTTAGTGGACACCGAGGCTTCGTGCAATTTAATGAAGAGCGAAGTTGCTGAAAATGTTGGGAGATGCTGCTCATGACCTTCCGATCGCTAATATAACTCTCTGGTCGTTCGACCAGAGAAGCGTCATCCCATGCGGGAAGATTTTATTCCCAGTTACTCTTGGAGAACCAACCAAGGTTCGATCGGAGGATTTGGAATTCATTGTTGTTGAAGTCGACTTGGCTTACAATGCCATTATCGGATGGACCGGCCTTAGTAAGTTCGAGGCAGTCCCATCTACTTATCATATGATGCTCAAATTCCCCTCCATTCATGGAGTTATTTCTGTAAAGGGGGATCAAAAAGTAGCTAGACAATGCTACATGAGCTCGTGCCAAACATTGGCACCCGTCAAGAGGGCCAGGGTGGATTTGATGGAAGAGCCGCAGCACCCGAGGCAAGCAATGTAACCCATGGGGTTCAAATTGATTAACATGGTTGAGGATGACTCAACCAAAACTACTCGCATCGGGGCACACTTAGCCCCTGCTTTGAAAAAGAGCTGACCCACTTGCTGAGAAGCCACGTGGATATATTCGCCTAGGCCCCGGACGATGTTCCGGGGATTGACCGATCCGATAGTGAACATTGGATCAACACCGAGCCTGGAACGAAGCCTGTTAGGCAAAAGAGGAGACGTTATTCTCCTGAAAAAATAAAGATCATCCGGGCTGAGGTGAACAAGTTGCTGCGGTCAGGATTCATCAAAGAGATCCACTATACTGAATGAGTTGCAAACCTAGTAGTGGTCTCCAAACCGGATGGGAAATGGCGGATGTGCATCGATTTCACCGATATTAACAAAAGCTGTGAGTCGGATCCCTTCCCCCTGCCGCATTTCGACCGATTGGTAGATGTTGTGTCTGGCAGCACCATGATAAGTACCATGGATGCTTATTCCGGGTCCATCAGATCTTTCTGGCTGAGGAAGATCAGAAGAAATCATCATTTATGACCTAAGATGGCGTTTATTGTTATGTAGTTATGTCGTTCGGTCTGAAGAATGCTGCAGAAACATATCAAAGGTTGGTCAACAAAATATTTAGAGAACTGATCGGCCATATGATGGAAGTATATATTGATGATATGATTGTTAGATCTATGAATGATGAAGATCATATTTCTTATTTGTCTTGTTGTTTCGAAGTATGCCGCAAATATAAGCTCAAACTAAATCCAAACAAATGCTGCTTCGGGATCCGAAGTGGAAAATTTCTAGGATATTACATTTCAGAAAAAGGCATAGAGGTTAACCCTGAGAAAGTGCATGCTATCATTGATATGCAACCTCCAAGAAACAAGAGAGAATTTCAGAGGCTTACTGGCCGGCTCGCTGGGCTAAGCAGATTTATTTCAAAATCTACAGACCGGGCTCTGCCTTTTTTCAGAGTGCTAAGAAAAGTAAGCCATATAGACTGGACCGAAGAATGCGATCGGGACTTTTTTGAGCTAAAAACTTATTTGAGCACTCCCCCGATGATGGTGAGTTCAACCTGTGATGATCCTTTGGGGTTGTATCTTGTTGTATCAGAAGTTGCCGTCAGCCAGCTCTGGTAACCATCCAAGATGACGTTCATAGACCCGTTTATTATGTAAGTCATTCTCTGGTGTCTGCCGAAACCAGATATTCCACCCTGGAGAAATTCGTGTTGGCTTTGAAGAAAGTTGTATCCAAGCTGAAACATTATTTTGATGGCCGAACGGTTTATGTCTATACGGATCAACCTCTTAAAGTGGTCCTTAAACAAAATGATTTGAATGAAAGGTTAGCAAAATGGGCAATCAAACTCAGCGCTATGTATCTGCAATTCTTGCCCCGAAGGGCGATCAAGGCTGAGGTTCTAGCCAATTTTGTGGTTGAAATGACCCGATCGTCCATATATCTAAACCAAGAGGATGATCGCTGGACAGTCCACGTATTTGGGTCGACCTTCGGAGGAAGAGGAGCGGGCATTACCCTAACAACGGTACAAAGCGACCTTATTCATTCCGCAGTTAAGTTTTCCTTTGCTGGAACAAATGATATGGTAGAATATGAAGCTGTACTATCGGGAATGACTTTGGCCCAAAAGATGGGAGTTAGCAGAGTGCGAATGTTTTCAGACTCAAAGTTAGTAGTGGAACAGTTCACAGGGAGATTTGAAACTCATGATCCGATGATGAAATTATATTCTGCCAAAGTCCTAGAATTATCCAAAAAGTTCAGTGAATTTTCTCTTGACCACGTGCCACGAGAACAGAATAAGGTTGCCAACGCACTTGTCAGATTGGCCGCGGGCATACCTGACATAGAGCCGAGCACTATTTCGGTCTATATCCATAACCGACCTTCGGTCGAGATATCAGTGACCAAACAGTCAATTGAAGAAATCGAGGCTCTATGCCTTGAACTCCAGGGCTTGAATATTAACGCTACTGAATCTCCTGGGGAACCCAATAAGATGAACCCCTTTATGAAACATCTTGCAAACGGGTATCTTCCTCAAGACAAGTCTGAAGCCAGAAAAATAGAAGTTCGGGCTAAGAGATTTATCATGGTTGACGGACGGTTGTTTAAAAAGAGTTTTGAGGGCCCGCTTCTGCGTTGCTTATCCCCTATTGAGGCTGAAGCCGTCATGATTTATGTTCATGAAGGGATATGTGGCATTCATTCAGGGGCTCGATCTTTATATCACCGCATCATCAGAGTTGGATATTTTTGGCCGACGCTGCTTGCAGATGCCAAGAAATACACTGAACGCTGCGCCATATGTCAGTACCATGCTCTGATCCCACAGCTGTCTGGGGCTCCCTTATCGGTCACCCCATTGCCTTGTCCGTTTGACAGATGTGGGATTGACATCCTTGGACCTTTAACTCGGTCAATAGGGCAATGAAAATTTTGTATTGTGTCAGTAGAGTACTACTCGAAGTAGATTGAAGCAGAAGCAGTAGTCATCATCTCAGAGAAGTTTGTCAAACACTTCTTATGGAGAAATATTGTGAGCCGCTTCGGGGTTCCTCGAGCACTCATATCAGATAATGGGACCCAGTTCCGTAGAAAAAGCATACGGGATTTATGCATCAAGTTGGGCATCGCCCATCATTTCTCGTCAGTGGCCCATCCCCAAACTAATGGACTTACGAAGGTATCTAACAAGGTTATCTTGAAAGGATTGAAGATCAAGTTGGAAGATTTTGAAGAGAAATGGCCTGAACACATCTATGAGGTCCTATGGGCATACCGAACTACACCTCGTTCAACAACCCAGGAATTACATTTCTCATTGGTGTATGGGTCCGAAGCTGTTAGCCCGGTGGAGGTTGCCATCCGATCACCCCGGATATCTCAGTATGATGAGCATATGAATGGTGACAGGAGATTATTGGATCTCGAGTTGATCGAAGAAAAGAGATATGTGATTTACGCGTGGATGCGTGCTTATCAGCGAACTATGGAACGGGCCCATAACAAGCGAGTCCTCCCAAGGGAATTCTTTGAAGGCGACCTCGTCCTCAGAAGCATAAAGGTGCAGAGGAACGTTGGAAAGCTGGATAGAAATTGGGAAGGACCGTATCGAATATCAAATAAACTGGAATCAGGTGCGTATAAACTTGAAACATTGGATGGTATAGAGATCCCCCGAACTTGGAATGTCATGAATTTAAGGCGGTATTTCTTGTGAAACTTTGATTAATATGTTTGACCCAATAAACGTATATTCCTTTAAACGTAAGCAGAAAACAAGTAAGTACAAAACAAATTGTTTCTAATTGAGTGATGGACCGATCTTGAAGTTGGATAACTTAAAACGAATCTGGACTGGTGACCGAAGCTTCTTATCCGCAAGGCTCCCAAGTTGTAGTGATCGCTCTGACGAGTCAGATGCTCCTGCACTTGCCTAGTCCCATGGATGAGTTGTGATTCTCCCAGAACCCATTACGAACTAAAACACCCTCTTCAACGACATTCATTCTTGGAAAATAGCCCTTGTACTTACGAAATCTACCACGAAAAGACGAATTGGGGAGTCAACATATCGAAACACAAGTTCGGTTCTATTATGGGGCATATGATGAACATAAGCTTAGTCAATACAACCTACGGGACTTCAGTAGAACCAAGGTCTGGCCAAAGCTTATATGGACTCATATTGAACTTGGACCGCGTCTTTCTAATTCAGTTGTGATCCCAAGGACGAAATCAGAGTGATCCGCATACAATGTAAAATGACCGATCCAGTCAAAATTGACCTGAGTGAGCCAAATATAATATCTGGGACCGATGGGTTGACACCCTATAAGCATCCCCGATCTTACACTTGGTGGTTAAAACACTCTAGTTAATATGAAACATATTAGTTCATTTAAAATGTCAATTGCAATACTTATTTTGACGATTAAAAAGACATGAATTGAGAGGAAAATATCTTATATTGAGAATAAGGAACAAAACAGGGACAAAATACAGCTTAGATTTAACTACCCTGCCCATCTTCCTTATCTTCAACTCTCTGCTCATGCGGTTCGGTTCGGGCCGCGAGCTGCTTCAACTCTTCTTCTTGATCGGCAACCTTCTGGTTGACCGCTTTCTCATCACCTCAAAGAGATAGAAGGAAGGGTCATCTTCTAAAACATGTTCTTCCAAAGATGGAATTACCTGAAAGTTGCCATCTTTCTCAAGTGGCTCGATCGCCTTCCATCACTCGTCCGAAGGGGAAAGCCCGAACTGCTTCGTAACCTGGTCTCGCATGTTATCCAGGTACTTAGCAGTGTACATCCCATGTATGTTATCCGCCAGAATAACAAAGGGGACCGAGCGAAGCTTAGGACTGCTTCCCGGACCGATCCTTCAGCCGAAGTGCGGGTTCTTGTCAATTCTTCTTCCAAGTTCGTCTTCTCTTCTTGGGCCTAAAGGAGAAACTCGTTGAGCTTGTTCCTCTTCTCCTGGGCCGACCCTGAACTTGGTTAACTTCTTCTTCCTTGGCCTGCAGCTTGGCCTCCAGGTCAGAAATTCGGCCCTGAGTTGTTTTCTCTATCTTCTCCAGCTCAGACACTTTGTCCGCTAAGAGCAAAACTTCCGTCCCAGCTCTTAGCAGTTCATTATCCAGTCGGTCCCGGTCCTCTCGTACCGTGACCAACTCACCATTTTAATTTCAACTTGCCTTTTCGCAAGGTCAAGTTGATCCTTGGCTTGTTGGGACACAACGTCGGCCTTAATTTTGAAGGAAATTACCTTAGTTGCGAGGTCGAGGAAACCTTCAATAATCTCTTCCCCAGACATGTATAGTTGAACATTGTCTGGGTTTTGCTCTCCATAAAGGCGGAAATCCTTTATGAAGACACTTCTCCCGGAGGTCAATTTCCTCCCTTTACTAAACATGTCCAGTAGGCCTAAGGCGACACTCCAGTCGGAGTTGGTCTTAGGGCTCGAGGCAGGTTCATTCAAAACGATCCCCTTAGTTGGGACCGAAGCACTCCCCCTCTCTCTTCAGCCTTTTGAATTTCTTAGGGGCTTCTGCTTCGGTTGCCCTCTTCCCGTTGCCTAAGGGGATCGGCGGCAGGGAGACGTTCGCCTTAAGATTGGGACCGGGGAGAACTTTCTCCATGGGAACTGCTCCCTACGGCAATAAAGTAACTGTATTAGCACTAATGAAAGAATTATTTCCGATTTGGTAGAGGCTGGATAAGCTCAAAGAACGAATCCGATCCATTATCACCTCCTCTACCACTCCAAATACTTGAAACGTAGGCCCATCTCCCATTAAGGGCTGCCCTGTGCAACGCAGGGTTAGTGTGCCCGCCCTAGTGGTTTAAGTCCGGGGGTTCCCGGACCCCGATGGAACCAGCATACCCCCCGTTGCTGATTCACTCTCCTCAGCACTACCCGTTGCTTCGCGTTGTCCATACTCTTGAAGGACGGATCGAAGCAGCAGCCATACGCTTGAACCGTAAGCTAGGCATAGTCTTAGTTGAGACTGCAAAATAAATGCATAAGGATCAGGAAAGGACGGAATGAAAATATTACTTCATACCCGATCTTTCTGACGGATCTGAACAAGAAAACATCCCCTTCAGGGCTGGGGCTCTGGTCCTACCCGCGACACCTATTTCTATCAACCTCTTCTCCCGCAGCAGTTCTGTTCGTTTAAGGCGTGCTTTGGGAGGGGGGAACATCGCAAGTGTGTTTGCGGTGTCCGGACGGGAGGGGTTGAACCTGGTTCGGTCCAACTGGCCTATACGTGGGTGAGTTATAAGTAGTCACACCTTTAACATATCCTCTTTTGGGACTGTTATCCACACATAACAAGATTCCCACGCATGGAGAGACTCTTCTTTATCAACTATAGCGCACTCCTTGGTGCGCACCGCTATATAATACAACTTGCGGCATCCTAACAGACCCTTACCCCTTCGGGACCCTACCAACAACAAGTTGAAAAAATGTTCAAAGGTTGGGGCCCTATTCTGTTGGTGGCAGTAGAATATAAACGCCACTATATACACATAACTACCCGGAAATAACACAAAATTCGGGCAGTGAATTTGCTTAAGTACGGCTGCTACAAAGGGATGCAGCGAAAAACGTAGCCTGCACTTTAAAGAAGCATAACTAACCGAAATAGCGGAAGCTGACACATTCATTTCCGCCGGAAGGAAACAGAGAATATCTTCCCGTCCCTTCCAGATAGAATAATGAGACAAAATCGAAAACCTAGACCTAAACTCCTCAATATCCAACTCAAACATGGCTGGGTATCTCATTTTATGAGGAGCCATGGTTTATACCTTAACGAAAATCGATACGAAATGGGTTTGAACTCGAAACATAACAAGGGCGCATAGAGCTCGATTTGGGTGATTTCCTCCTTCGCGAAATGACGATGAGGAGAAACAATACCCAAAACCCCGATTTAAATAGTAATCTCCCGACCAATGGTGAGCTGCCACGTAATATTATCACAGGCGATTGCAGTANTTCGAATGAGAAGACATGTATTCGAGCGGATCATGACGGCTATGGCCTCACATGATCCCTACTTTCAATTGTCTCAAGACGCCGCTAGCCGCACATCATTGACGACTCATAAAAAATGTACAGCGGCCATTATAATGTTAGCTTATGGTGGTTCAGCAGACCAAGTCGATGAGTATGTTCGGATCGGTGAAAATACATCAATAATTTGCTTGCGCGCTTTTTTTAAGGGTTTACGTGAAGTGTTTGGCGAATAGTATTTGCGCCGACCTACGCCGCATGATTTGCAACGATTGTTGCAATGGGCTGACATGCGTGGCTTTCCGGGTATGCTTGGAAGTATAGATTGCATGCATTGGGAGTGGAAGAATTGTCCAAATGCTTGGTATGGTCAATTTCAAAGAGGAGATCATGCAAAACCGACTATAACGCTTGAAGCAGTTGCATCTTGGGACACTTGGATATGGCATGCATTCTTTGGGTTGATGGGTTCAAACAATGACTTAAATGTGCTCAACAGATCACCTCTTTTACATGAAATACAAGAAGGTCGTGCTCCTCGAGTTGAATTCACACTGAAGAATAATCAATACACAATGGGGTATTATTTAGCTGATGGCATATATCCGGATTGGCCTATTTTTGTTAAATCAATTCCACTTCCACAAGATCGCAAAGCTATAATGTTTGCGGCTCACCAAGAGGCAGCAAGGAAAGATATAGAAATAGCATTCGGAATTCTCCAAACTTGTTTTGCAATATTAGCAGGGTCTGCACGTGCTTGGGATACTCAAACTCTAGCTGATATTATATATGGTTGCATTATTCTTCACAATTTGATTGTTGAAGACAAGAGAGACACTTACTGTCACGCCCCGAAATCGGGCCTAGACGTTTCCGGTGCGCGACATGCCGTGCTCCATTCTTCATGGAATACAAGGCGCTTATCATATTAAAATATCAATAAAACTTACAACATCAAAATAAAACTCATAAATAAACCTCGACAACTTTATCTCATTCATTTCAAATCTTCCTCTCGGTAACGTATTAACAAACTCACTTTTCTCCCGACTTCATATTCACTCTCGGTATCAGCCGACGACTAACTCATTCCACGATTTCCTTATTCTCTTCTTTTCCTACAAACTGTAGAGCGGTCATAATCGAATAATAGAAACTTCGGTTAAAAAAACTCTTTAAAAACTTATCTTTACTTTGAAAAACACATTTTTCTTTGAAAACTCTTCTTGCTTTTAAAACTTCTTTAAACACTCATCGTAAAACATTTTTATAAAAATCATACTTGAAACTTAACTCATTTTGAAGCTCTTCGTAATATCTTTATGAAAATTGTTAAAACTCGTTTATCCTTGAAGCTCGTTCGAAATCTCACTTAAAAACATCTTTCATACTCACCTAAAAACATCTTTCATATTCATTTGAAAACATCTTTCATCTTTTGAATTCTTATTTTAAAATCTCGTAAAACTTACTTGAACTTTACTTGAAACATTACTTGAAACATTTCTTTAAACATTATTTAAAATCTCGTAAAACGTACTTGATACTTTACTTGAAACATTTCCTTAAACATTATTTAAAATCTTGTAAAACTTACTTGAAACTTTACTTTAAACATTTCTTTAAACATTACTTATCATTTTATCATGTGTCTTTTACTTATCTTGCCGGCTCTGTTTTACATGCCCGGTGACATGTCTCGCCCAAGCCGACCGTTAGCTGTTGGTCGACTCGACGAGCCATATGCGTCCCATCCCCGAACGAGTACTCGGGCGCTACCCCTTTTCTCGCTCGGATCCGTTCTGCCCATTCCGTACGTACCATTTCATTCTTGAACATTTCATTCACTTCATCAGGCATGCCCTTCCTTTGGCGAATCGTGTGCGAGGCACGATGCCGGGTTCGGTCGGACGGTCCATCCTTCCTCACCCCGAGTCTTATTCTTTCATAACATTTCGTTAAACAATATAAGGACACCCTCTCCCGGCGGGCGCTCGCACCCGTAGGGACAACGTATCTCAAAACATTTTAATTTAAACATTTCATCGTAAAATTTATAAAATTGCATGAACCTTCTATTACTTGATTGATCATCCCGCGTACCTTTTTCTACATAGCATCCGACGGTCTATTCCTTAATCATGTCCTCTTTTGTTTAGGAAGATGCCAACCCAACATATTGTCCTCCATCTTGCCTACTTTATTTAATCAATTTTCATGTCTAACCTGGTGATCACACAACATTTCCAGCAGCACAAATTTAGGCATGTACACAAAAGTTTCTACCTTGGAACCGACAGATTCTATATACAATGAATTTCCTAGAATACCTCTCGAGATTGTCATGTTTCTTAGGATGAGATTGGGTATCCTTCCATCCGTCCAATGAATTACCATTCATCGGAAGATGTCTTTTCCCAAGTTATTTTCGTTCATTTCTACACCTCTACCAACAGGCCAATTTCCGACACCATTACAACGAAATGCACCATTCCTTCCCTCGGTTGAAGACGCCATGCTCTTTAGGTTTAGTCTAATTGATTTAGCCGAATTCCGAGAATCTCCTATAAACAATTCGTGATTTGAGTAGCCTTGGAGAATGAGGATGAAAAGAAGTTGAAGAAGAGACTTGGTTGATTTTCTTGTTCCACCGCCACCAGCCGTGAAAACCCATTCCCTCTCCCCCATTCTTCATGTATTTGTTCTAATATTAAATTAATAGCCTATCCTTCAAAACCCTAGGCCCATTAAATCTTTTCCACCTCATCAATGTAATAATATATATATATTGTAAGTTTCATAACAAAAATCATAATTGTCTTTAATTTAATTGTAAAGTGAAAGCAATATATATATAAATACATCTATAGCCATTTTTCATTAACCAATTTTCCCTTATACTTTATATTAACTTGATAAATTTCTTGCAAATGCGAGTTGTCACATTTTACCCACCTTAAACGGAGTATAATCGTCGAAATCCATACTTTAATCCTTATCGGGTTAAATTCTCATCTACTCGATCACGAATTATTCGGGTTATTACACTTACACTGCAAATTTTAACATGAACGTCGACTATGATTATGTTACTCCTCCACTGGCCACTGAAAATGTAGAACACCGATTGGATTCTACTGCTCAAGGATATTACAATCGGATGCTGGCTTCTCGTGATAAAATGATTTGTCAACGTTTGAAGAGTGATCTCGTCGATCATATTTGGGCAAAATTTCGTGAATAAGTGATGTTCAATCTTTTTATAAATCAATAATATTTATTATAACATATTTAATATAAATTATCATAATGTTTTGTGTATATATAATTAGAATATAAGCGAAATACTTATATATTGTATTTATTAAGGAAATACGATTAAAATACATGTAATTAAATATATTTAGATATATGTGGAGGAAAGAAAGTGTAAATAGATGAGTTGGATGAAAGATAAAATGATATGTAAGAATGAGAATGATGATGTGTCAGGAGAGAAGTTTGATGTTGACAGATACTGCCTTGGCCACGCATGGAGATGGTCTTAGACACATGCCTTATTTATCATCAGTAAGAGGGGATGGGACATGAGAGCATACACCAAAACAAGAACTTTGCAAAACATGCGTGAAATATCGAACAAGCTACCACACCGAACGGCCTATGGGAACATCAGTATGGTGGGGATAAGGGTCACACATGCGTTGACTAGGAGATTGACATCATGATTCTCTACCGCAAGAGACAATGGTGCATGTATAAACATGCACTGCAGCACGTATGTTGCCAACATGCGTTAGGATCCCATGTGTCATTTGTGGTAACACAATAGAACTAGGTACATTCCTGCCCCTATACCATTCCCTCAAATAAAAAAGGCGTAGGTCTTACGCGAATTTACGATCTCACAAGCAACCTTCCCACACTAGTAATCCTACAGCCTAGATAACAAAACCCACTCAACGTCCAAACGAAAATAGCGACCATGTGTTGTAGGTATATAATTGATGAAAAACGATAAATTGAGAAGAGAAATTTTATTGATGAGAATCGATATGATAGTCTTATTTAACATAATACAAAATGAAAACGATCACATTATTTATAGAAGAAAACAATATCTAAGCATTTAATGTATTCTTTATTTATTCAAAAATCATCTTAATCAATTTTGATAATTCACATTATTCATTCCGTAGATTGATTATCTCCCTAACTAGTGATTTGACTCGATCAATCATAATTGAACGAAATCATTTTCTTTATTAATAATGTCGTCCTTTGTAAGTTGTTGCGGGAGGAACATGAAAGGGGAGACTAGTCACTATATGAAGCAAACCTAAGGAAATTAGTCAAGCGCCATAAGCGAGCATAAGGAGTAACGTAGAGTCAAGTTCTTGATGAGCAAGACACACTAGTAGGTGCGCATACAAACATGAGCCTCAACTCAAGGAGCCGGGGTCGGGCTCCCTCGACAGAAGATATCCCTCATGGCAACGCATCATCGTTGGTGATGAGCCTTAACCTGGAAGGATGCCACCATTCTACCTTAGTGGAATCAGCAAACACTAGGGCACAATCATGAATCCTAGGGGCATGGGTGTAAGCCCCAAAACTTGGGATCAATCCCTAGGGCTGGGAAAAAGGGGAACGGCGGAAAGGGTAGACTATTAAGGATGGGAAGAGCGGTACTCGGACAAACGGACAAGGATGATCGCAAGGGACTTGTCGAGGAGCAAAGGTAGCAGAACCAGGAAAAGCACGGGACGGAAGGAACGACTATTGGACCTCGTATTAACGTGGTTGGGCCGGGACTTCGGGAGCCCATGATGATATAATCTGAGGCCCAGCTTGCCTCACGTATTTGGGTGCGATTTTTGAGTTGCTGCCCTAACTCCTCTGCGTTCTTCCTCTTCTCCAATACTTCGTTGGTTTCGTGGTTCATGGAATCGTGATGAACGTGTGCGGCTGTTGCTTCTTTAAAATGCTAAGTTTCTTTGTTCTTTTTAGCTGCTTTCATTTTCGTGTTTTGTAGTTTTAAAAACACTTGCTGTTTTCTTTCTGGTTTTTGTATTCTCAAACATTTTTCATTTGAATGAAAATCGTCTTCCATTTTCGTTAAGTGTTACTGAACAAGAACACGTTCTACAAGTTTCCATTTGCTTTCAATTGGTATCGGAGCTTCCTGACTTGGGATATTGATTTGGGGATCTCTAACCCTAGTTTGCACAATATTTTTTATTTGTGTGTAACTGGTTTCTTGTGTCTGTTCTTGTTAGAAATGGAGTGTTTGACATCAACGGTTGGACCACCAGTCTTTACTGGTCGCAACTATGCCCAGTGGGTGGTTCGAATGAAAGCCTACCTGATGGGACAAGGATTGTGGGCGCCAATAGAATCCAATGAGATTCTAGAGCTTCCCACAAATCCAACTCCTGCTCAGCTGAAATTGTATGAGGAAAGGGTATCTCGCTCTTTTCATGCATTAGATACTTTGTTTTCTGCTGTTGATACTTCTGTGTTCACTAGAATATTGACTGTGAATCTGCTAAAGTAGCTTGGGAAAAAATACGAACTAGTTTCCAAGGTTCTGAAAAAACCAAGGAAATTGATATCTTAACCTTGAAAAGAGACTTTGATTCATCTAGAATGAAAGACTCTGACAAGATTAAAGATTTCATTGATAAGATTATGGGTATTGTTAATCAGATTCGTTNTGGCACGACTATATCACCTGAAATTGGTTCCGCCGAAATTTCCAAATTGTGAGGGGATTGATTCCATGTATTTTAAACACACTAAGCAACCAAATTTGTGGTGCCTTTAACTATGCACCTTTAGCTTTTGGATTGATCTAGGGAACGTTTTGGAGAATCTAATGGAGTATTGCTATATCATAGAACACGATGACCACACTCTTAATCGAGGATTTTCCTCTGTGGCGTAATACTTTACCAAGCTTTCAGAGTTGGAAAACATCAATAGTACACTTCTCTTATCAAATTGTAATTGCAGATAATTCTAGAAATGAAAAAGGAGATAGATTCTACAGGCACTGCAAACGTGTTGGACATATAAAGGAAGGATATTTCTTCATTACATGCATTTGATTGATATAAAACTCTTCGAAATACACAAGGAAATGAGTTCCTAAAGAGTATACTAACCTAGCTGCAGCTATGAGTGATGATGATCATACTCCATGTCAGTGATCTAGTTAAAAAATTTGTCCTTTATTAAGTGTTCAATAAATCCTTGTATTTTAGGTTGATTTTAGCTCAATTAATTTGGAATTATGTTTGACACAAGAGATGTGCGAGTTTTGTCTCATAATGTGTGAACTTACATCTTCAGGAGAGCTACTTTGAGTCCACAAGGATCGATCCTCCATGCATTCCAGCCGTGTAGATAGCTTCATTATTGTTAGTAGCGATGTATGAGCAATGTGTATAAGATCTTCTAGTTTTTGTGAGTGGATTTGTATTAATCCTACACAATCCTACTATTCCAATTTCTATTGATTTGAAATTTATGATTTAATATACCTCAAACATTGTTATTGTAAATTAAGCAAATTAAGCGATATGAGTAATTTTAAATAATGATATCCTATTTTTTTTCCAAATTATGCAAGTTTTATAAAAAAAATACATAATACTATTGGTAAAATCACCAAAAACAAGTTAGTGTTGGACCTCGTATTAACGTTGTTGGGCCGGGACTTCGTGAGCCCATGATGATATAATCTGAGGCCCAACTTGCCTTACGTATTTTGGGTGCGATTTTGAGTTGCTGCCCTAACTTCTCTGCGTTCTTCCTCTTCTCCATTACGTCGCCGATTTTGTGGTTCATGGAATCGTGGTGAACGTGCTGCTGCTGCTTTCAAACGCTAAGTTTCTTTGTTCTTATTTAGTACTGTTTTTCATCTTTCGTTTTGTTATGTTAAAACACTTGTTGTTTTCTTCCTGTTCTTGTATTTTCGAACATTTTTCGTTTGAATGAAAATCGTCTTCCATTTTCGTTAAGTGTTATTGGGCAAGAACACGTTCTACAAGTTTCTATTAGCTTTCAATTGGTATCTGAGCTTCCCGACTTGGGAAATTGATTTGGGGATCTCTAACCCTAGTTTGCACAATATTGTCTATTTGTGTGTAACTGGTTTCTTGTGTCTGTTCTTGCTAGAAATGGAGCGTTTGACATCAACGGTTGGACCACCAGTCTTTACTGGCCGCAACTATGCCCAGTGGGTGGTTCGAATGAAAGCCTACCTGAAGGGACAAGGATTGTGGGCGCCAATAGAATCCAATGAGATTCTAGAGCTTCCCGCAAATCCGACTCCTGCTCAGCTGAAATTGTATGAGGAAAGGGTATCTCGCTCTTTTCGTGCATTAGATACTTTGTTTTCTGCTGTTGATACTTCTGTATTCACTAGAATTATGGACTGTGAATCTGCTAAAGTAGCTTGGGAAAAAATACAAACTGGTTTCCAAAGTTCTGAAAAAACCAAGGAAATTGATATCTTAACCTTGAAAAGAGACTTTGATTCATCTCGAATGAAAGACTCTGACAAGATTAAAGATTTCATTGATAAGATTATGGGTATTGTTAATCAGATTCGTTTACTTGGGGGGAAATTTGAGGATCAACGTATTGTTGAGAAAGTCATTGTCTCTGTCCCTGAAAAATTTTATATTCGTATTGCTACCATCGAGGCAGTCACTAAAATTTCTGATATGAAGCTTGATGAACTTATTTCTTCTTTACAGTCCGAAGAGTCTAGGTTAGCTCTTAAGGAAGATTATAAAACTACCGAGAAAGCTTTTGTTGGTAAAGATGAAAAAAATGTGTCTCAAAATTCTGATTTGAAAAAGAAGTGGAAAAAATCTAAGGGAAAGTCTAAGTTTCCACCATGTCCTCATTGTAAGAAAACAAATCATTCTGAAAAATTTTGTTTTCGTCGACCTAGTGCTAAATGCTCTATCTGCTCTTAGTTTGGACATGTTGATAGAATTTGTCCCTCAAAACCTCATGCTAATGTTGCTGAAACTGTCACTGAACCGAATGATGATATTGCTCTAGTGTCAACTTTAACTGATTTTATTTCCTCAAGTGGTTTAATTCAAACCACTGCATTTTCAGTTGATTTTTCATCAGGTTGGTACATTGATAGTGGTTGTTCTAACCACATGACTGACAATATTGATTGTTTTTCGGTACTTGATAGATCTTATCAAGCCTCAGTAAAAGGCATTGGAGGTAAATTACTTCAGGTAACAGGTATTGGAATTATTATTCTTAATACGCCTTATGGATCTCGGTTATTATATGATGTGTTCTATGTGCCTGATCTTGGAGTTAATCTGCTGAGTGTGAGACAGCTTTTAAACAATGGATTTTCTGTTGTGTTTAAAAATCAGTTGTGTGAGATTTTTGATAATATTGGAAATTGCTTATTTTTCAATACCTGAAAAAAACAGAAGCTTTGTGTTGACTATTGATGCGTTTCCAGCTAGTGCCAGTCTTGAATCTGAGAAATGGCACAAAAGATTTGGTCATTTGAGTTCTGAATATATCAAGATTTTGTTGAAAAATGATTTAGTCAAGGGATTACCATTGTTTCATCCAACTTTTCCCGAAATTTGCACTGTGTGTCAGTATGGAAAACTTCAACAAAGTCCGTTTGGGGTGTCTTCTTTTAAATCGGTTGAAAAACTTGAGTTAATCCACATTGATTTATGTGGACCTTTGCCGTATCCATCTTTGATTGGAAATAAATATTTTCTCATCTTTATTGATGATTTCAGTCGCTTTTGCTGGATTTACTTCTTAAATCAAAAATNCACTTGCTGTTTTCTTCCTGTTCTTGTATTTTCGAACATTTTTCGTTTGAATGAAAATCGTCTTCCATTTTCGTTAAGTGTTATTGGGCAAGAACATGTTCTACAAGTTTCTATAATCCTTCAATTGGTATCGGAGCTTCCCGACTTGGGAAATTGATTTGGGGATCTCTAACCCTAGTTTGCACAATATTGTCTATTTGTGTGTAACTGGTTTCTTGTGTCTGTTCTTGCTAGAAATGGAGAGTTTGACATCAACAGTTGGACCACCAGTCTTTACTGGCCGCAACTATGCCCAGTGGGTGGTTCGAATGAAAGCCTACCTGAAGGGACAAGGATTGTGGGCGCCAATAGAATCCAATGAGATTCTAGAGCTTCCCACAAATCCGACTCCTGATCAGCTGAAATTGTATGAGGAAAGGGTATCTCGCTCTTTTCGTGCATTAGATACTTTGTTTTCTGCTGTTGATACTTCTGTGTTCACTAGAATTATGGACTGTGAATCTGCTAAAGTAGCTTGGGAAAAAATACGAACTGGTTTCCAAGGTTCTGAAAAAACCAAGGAAATTGATATCTTAACCTTGAAAAGAGACTTTGATTCATCTCGAATGAAAGACTCTGACAAGATTAAAGATTTCATTGATAAGATTATGGGTATTGTTAATCAGATTCGTTTACTTGGGGGGAAATTTGAGGATCAACGTATTGTTGAGAAAGCCCTTGTCTCTGTCCCTGAAAAATTTTATGTTCGTATTGCTACCATCGAGGCAGTCACTAAAATTTCTGATATGAAGCTTGATGAACTTATTTCTGCTTTACAGTCCGAAGAGTCTAGGTTAGCTCTTAAGGAAGATTATAAAACTACCGAGAAAGCTTTTGTTGGTAAAGATGAAAAAAATGTGTCTCAAAATTCTGATTTGAAAAAGAAGTGGAAAAAATCTAAGGGAAAGTCTAAGTTTCCACCATGTCCTCATTGTAAGAAAACAAATCATTCTGAAAATTTTGTTTTCGTCGACCTTGTGCTAAATGCTCTATCTGCTCTCAGTTTGGACATGTTGATAGAATTTGTCCCTCAAAACCTCATGCTAATGTTGCTGAAACTGTCACTGAACCGAATGATGGTATTGCTCTAGTGTCAACCTTAACTGATTTTATTTCCTCAAGTGGTTTAATTCAAACCACTGCCTTTTCAGTTGATTTTTCATCAGGTTGGTACATTGATAGTGGTTGTTCTAACCACATGACTGACAATATTGATTGTTTTTCGGTACTTGATAGATCTTATCAAGCCTCAGTAAAAGGCATTGGAGGTAAATTACTTCAGCTAACAGGTATTGGAATTATTATTCTTAATACGCCTTATGGATCTCGGTTATTATCTGATGTGTTCTATGTGGCTGATCTTGGAGTTAATCTGCTGAGTGAGACAGCTTTTAAACAATGGATTTTCTGTTGTGTTTAAAAATCAGTTGTGTGAGATTTTTGATAATATTGGAAATCGCTTATTTTCAATTTTCAATACCTGAAAAAAACAGAAGCTTTGTGTTGACTATTGATGCGTTTCCAGCTAGTGCCAGTCTTGAATCTGAGAAATGGCACAAAAGATTTGGTCATTTGAGTTCTGAATATATCAAGATTTTGTTGAAAAATGATTTAGTCAATGGATTACCATTGTTTCATCCAATTTTTCCCGAAATTTGCACTGTGTGTCAGTATGGAAAACTTCAACAAAGTCCGTTTGGGGTGTCTTCTTTTAAATCGGTTGAAAAACTTGAGTTAATCCACACTGATTTATGTGGACCTTTGCCGTATCCATCTTTGATTGGAAATAAATATTTTCTCATCTTTATTGATGATTTCAGTCGCTTTTGCTGGATTTACTTCTTAAATCAAAAATCTGAGTGCTTTGGTATCTTTAAAGGATTTAAAATTCGTGTTGAAACTCAAAGTTCTTGTGTTATCAAAACTTTGAGATCTGATAATGGATCTGAATATACTTCTAATGCATTCGAAGAATTTTTGAAAGACTGTGGTATTTTACATCACTTGACAGTGCCTTACTGTCCTCAACAAAATGGTGTTTCTGAAAGGAAAAATAAATATATTTTAAACATGACTAGATGTTTATTGTTTCAAAAAGATTTGCCAAAAAACTTATGGGCTGAAGCAGCCTCTACTGCAGTTTTCTTGCAAAATCGATTGCCTCACAAGGCACTTGATTTTATTACACCGTATGAGAAATGGTATAACAGGAAGCCTTTTGTGAATTTTCTAAGAGTTTATGGCAGTGTGTGTTACTGCTTTGTACCGATTGCATCAAGGAATAAACTTGATAAAAGAGCATTTATTGGCATATTGGTTGGGTATACTGAAAATGTGAAAGGTTATAGAATTTATAATCCTATAACAAAACATGTGGTTGTATCCCGAAGCTTGAAAATTGATGAAAATGCTCTGTGGGACTTTGAGGAATGAAAGCTGAAAACTCCATTTCAGCCTTCTGAATGTGATTTATCTGATTTACTTGATGATCATGATTTATCTACTGATTTGCCTATTACTAATTCACCTGAAATTGCTTCTGATTTTCCTAGCAGCTAGATCTCTGATGATGAGGATGAGGAGGAGGAAGTCTCTATTCGAGGTACGAGGAACCTTACTGAAATTTATGCTAAGTGTAATTTTGGTCTCGAAACTGAACCAAAATCAATATCTGAAGCTCTGTCTTCCCCTGCTTGGAAAGCAGCGATGGAGGAGGAGCTAATGATGATAAAAAGGCATGAGACTTGGGTCCTAGTAGATGCACCGGTTGATAGACATGTGATTGGTCTAAAATGGGTCTTTAAGACCAAGTTGAACATTGATGGTACCTTGAATAAGTATAAAGCCAGGTTGGTTGTGAAAGGCTATGATCAACAACAAGGTATTGATTATTTTGATACTTTTTCACCTGTTGCAAGATTTGATACAATTCGGACCCTCCTTGCATTAGCTGCTATACTGAATTGGACCATTTTTCAGTATGATGTGAAATCTGCCTTTTCAAATGGTGAACTTAAAGAAGAGATTTTTGTAACTCAACCTCCGGGGTTTGAGATGACAGAAAACTCTTCTCAAGTATGCCTTTTAAAGAAGGCCTTGTATGGCCTTAAGCAAGCTCCGAGAGCTTGGTATTCACGATTGGTCAGTTTCATACTGTCCTGTGGTTTTATGAAAAGTCTCACTGATACCACTCTTTATGTTAAGAGTTCTGGAGAATTGATTTTGATAGTCTCGGTCTATGTTGATGATATTTTAGTATGTGGAAAAAACAGTGCTGATTGTGCAGAATTTAAGAAGAAATTGTTGCTTGAATTCGAAATGAATGACTTGGGCAAATTATCATACTTTCTGGGCATGCAGATTGAACAATCTTCTTCTGGGATTTTTATATCTCAGGAAAAATATACTCTTGAAATTCTGAAACAAGTTGGCTTTGAGAATTGTAGTGAAGTATCTGTGCCTATGCTTCCGAATACTAAAATCGGAAAACATAGTGATATTCCTGCTTGTGACTCTTCCATTTACAGATCGCTGATTGGAAAACTAATGTATCTTTGCTCAACACGACCTGATATTTCGTATGCAACCTGCTTGTTATCAAGGTACATGCATTCTCCAACCTCTATACACTTTGCTGCTACAAAACGTATACTAAGGTATCTAAAGGGAACTCTTGATTTTGGCATTTTATACTCTCCTAGTTGTGAAGTTAAAATGTTCGGTTTTTCTGATTCTGACTTTGGTGGCTGTTTAGATGACTTAAAAAGCACATCTGGATATTGTTTTACTCTCGGAACAGGTGTGATATGCTGGTGCTCGAAAAAACAGTCAACTGTTGCTCAATCGACCGCTGAGGCCGAATATTACGCAGCCTCTAAGGCTGCTAATAAGGCTATTTGGCTCAGAAAACTACTTGATGAGTTAAAATTGCTTCCTGCAGGACCAACTAATATTCTCTGTGATTCTCAATCTGCTATTGCAGTTACGAAGAATCCTGTTTTTTATGGAAAAACAAAGCATATTAAGATCAAGTATCATGCCTTGAGGGAGGCTGAAACTGATGAGATCATTAAGTTGGTCTATTGTTCTACTGAAGAACAAGTGGGCGATATCTTCACTAAACCATTGCCAGTTTCCAGATTTTTATATCTTAGGAAGCGGCTTGGTGTAGTTTCGGCCAATAACGTTAAGGAGGAGATTGTTGGACCTTGTATTAACGTTGTTGGGCCGGGACTTCGTGAGCCCATGATGATATAATCTGAGGCCCAGCTTGCCTTACGTATTTTGGGTGCGATTTTGAGTTGCTGCCCTAACTTCTCTGCGTTCTTCCTCTTCTCCATTACGTCGCTGATTTTGTGGTTCATGGAATCGTGGTGAACGTGTTGCTGCTGCTTTCAAACGCTAAGTTTCTTTGTTCTTATTTAGTACTGTTTTTCATCTTTAGTTTTGTTATGTTAAAACACTTGCTGTTTTCTTCCTGTTCTTGTATTTTCGAACATTTTTCGTTTGAATGAAAATCGTCTTCCATTTTCGTTAAGTGTTATTGGGCAAGAACACGTTCTACAAGTTTCTATTAGCTTTCAGTTAGTAAAGACATACACGTCATTAAATTCATTGGTGTTTGAAATGGAGAAAGCCTGAGTTCAACAGTAGAACAAAATCCAGTAATCTCAATACCCAATCATTAAAGAAACATAAAAATCAACAACACAGAATGAGAAACATGGTTCACTTACCGGTAGTGATCTTGTCATTGGTACTTGAATCTCTTGTTTCTTCATTGGGGAAGTAAGTTTTGTTACCAGGAACTGTTCCTCGTAAAGCAAAAAACTTTTAAGGTTAACAAATGAGTGTATAATCTAGAAACTCTTTATCAAGATTACTCACCTGAAAATAGTTCATCAAATGAATTCACACGAATTGGAGAGCCATCACATAAAATAGATGAAGATGAATATTCAAACTGAGAGATTTGATCATCCAATGCCCATCCAATATCGTCGATATTCGGAGTTGAATTATTCACTAAATCAGCTGCCATATTAGGAACATAAGAATTCCAAGGAATTTCATCAGCTGTATATCGAACTGGATCTAATACTTCACTGTTAGGTGGTGTTAAAATACATCCATTCTCATTTTGACTTGGTTNCTGTTTTCTTCCTGTTCTTGTATTTTCGAACATTTTTCGTTTGAATGAAAATCGTCTTCCATTTTCGTTAAGTGTTATTGGGCAAGAACACGTTCTACAAGTTTCTATTCGCTTTCAGCCTGAAGATGAAGCCCAACTCTTTTATGAAGACGATGCCAAGGCATTAAGTATGTTAGCAGTTACTTAATTTATTAATAAGTTATGTAATTACCCGAAAATGTTTTTTTCTATATTATTAATGTGTTACTATAGTTTTTAAAAAGAATCATAATCAATAATGTACAAGAAAGCTTCATAATTATTTAGTAAATTAAAGAGTTATTAGTGACTACATTGATTAATCAACGTAGTATATTGGAGATTAAACACATGTGCGAACAATCTTGATGGATTAGAAGAACCTAAGAATAATAACAGTGTTGAAGAACGAGAACAAAAACGACACAATAAAGTTTAACGTGGAAAACCTAAGGCGGGTGAAAAATCATATGACCGGCGGAACGGTCAAATCCACTATCGGAAGAAGAATACAACATATCCACACACAAGTTCTATCATACTCGTAGACAACAAGATATGATGGACCGAAGTCCTACAAAACAATGAATCTCAAATCTCTTTATATAGATGAAGTGGTTGAAATAATTAAGGTAATTAACAAATATTCCTAATATTTGATCATATCCACATATTGATTATCCATGATCAAATCATATATATGCGTATATATATATATATATTGATTTGATATGATCTTGTTTCCTTTAATATCTCCTTTCATAACAGCCGATATCATAGATAAGTGGGCCCCACCATATCTTAGTTCGGTCCTCGACCGATTGCCTCCATATCATATCTTTTGTCCTCGACTGATTGCTTCGGTCCCTTTGTCACCTTAGGTACTCAACCGATCGATACTAATATCGAACATCAGTCCAAGTGTGCCCGATCGACACATCGGGTCTACCATTATCCAAGCGTAGCCGATCGTCATTCGATCTCCACACTTCGATCCTTCGTCCTTGCATACTTCGATCCTGGACCGATTGTTACGAATACCAAACGTCTTATAAGTGTGTCGGATCGACATCTTATCTCCACATAGTAAGACATCTTAGCTATTACATCTTATAAATGTAATAGCTACTTGACATGTGGCATCTTCGAATTTAATGTTGCACCAGCTATTGACGTGGCACGAATTGTTTATTAAATATTCATTATTAATATCTTTGTATACACTTACTTCATAAATTGATTGAAACCTTATACATTTTCTTGCATTGGTCACACTTGGGTCACTATGTCGAAGGTTTTGCAACTTGAATGATGTTGTCTCCATGGTCAATCGTCGTGTGGCCATATTCTCCTCCTGATGTTCATTATATGCAAACTCTATCATCACGGGTGGGTTTATACTCAGCGACAATGTTCGAATTGTGCACTCAAATCCATCATGAAGTCATAGAGCTTTTGATTCTCTTGGAGAGCCTTGTACTTTGTT
Organism: Utricularia reniformis; assembly: GCA_009725065.1. Lineage (NCBI taxonomy): Eukaryota > Viridiplantae > Streptophyta > Magnoliopsida > Lamiales > Lentibulariaceae > Utricularia > Utricularia reniformis. The sequence goes on from RWGZ01001393.1 coordinate 37,729, forward strand.
TTGAGCATGTACATGTTGTACATGGAGACATTGTCTGTATCTCATCCCATATTACACGCATTTTAATGTAATGACTCCATACCGTTATCCTATCTTCTTAAAAGTGTGATATCGTCTATTAGACTTTATACGTCCAATGTGCACTTTCGTTTTCGAACATTTTGGCCACATCCGACCATATTTAATGTAAATGTGCCGTCGTTGGGAACCTTACATGGCTTCAACCATCCTTTCATCCTGACTGAAGTAATAGCTAGCCAATTTTCTATGTTTACATTAAGGTTTTGAAATTGTACTATCAATAAATTCATATTTATGTTTGGCACATAGACATCCACCATGTCTCTTCTCTATTCGCCTTAATTTATTTTTGAGAGCGACTTACCCCTAACATTTACCAGGATTGTCTAAGGTGTGTAGAAGTAAATGAGTTTGAATATGACATTGCAATAACACACTGAGAACTTGTCTTTAAGCAAACTGGAAGTATCTCAATATGCGGATACAGATGAAAATTGGAAACTTGATGAATTAATTGGTTACAGCAGTAGAATTTTCTATGCTCCGGACAACAACAGAGGAAGACATTTCATCTCCAGTTGGTCTGTTTTTGTCCTCGATTTTAGAAAAATGAATATAATTCTCAACTGGCTTCCGTTACAACCGCGTCCACCCCACAAATTTATTCTCACCCATTGTTGAACCGTATGATCTTCAGTTACCGGTGCAAAGGATTTAACTCCGACGAAAGGAATGAGAAGATGAAAAATGAGAGAAACTAGTAACAGAAAATTATTGTACGCGTTTTCTCTGATTGTTCAGTGCACCACAGACACTTATTTGTATAGAGGTTTCACGTTTCTAATGCCAACTAAAGCGTAATAAATGAAAACACATTTTCGTTATTTTATTCTGCCTGTCATCCAACTTCTTAGCTTTCCTTCGTCTCTTTCAGTATTTTCTTGTCTTTGTATTTCCAACACTCCCTCTCAAGGTGTGCATGGATATTCTTCATGCACATCTTGGAGAACAAATATTGAAAATGTTGCTTCGGGAGACCTTTAGTGAAAGCATCAGCCAGTTGCTCTTTGTAGTGACGTATTGAATGTTGATGAGTTTTTCTTTCTCCTTTTCTCTTACGAAGTGGCAGTCTCTTGCAAAGTGTTTGCTCCTATCGTGTAAGACCGGATTCCGAGCTAATTGTATGATGGATTGATTATCACATAGTACTTCAATTGCACCAGAGGTTATCTGAAAATCTGTTAGTATTTCTTTGATCCATATTAACTCACATATCAGAGATGACAATGATCTAAACTCTGCTTCCGTCGAACTTTTGGCCAAGATAGTTTGCTTTTTGGATCTCCAACTTATAGGACTCCCACCTAGGAATATACAATAACCAAAGATCGATTTGCTTGTTTCGGGACAAGTGCTCCAATCACTGTCAGAATATCCAATAAGTTTAAGATTTGTGCTAGATGGTAGAAAAATCCCCTGACCAGAAGCTTGTTTGTGGTAGCGTAATACACGAAAGGCAGCTTGTAAGTGTTGGTCAGTTGGCTTGTCCATAAATTGAGATAATATATGCACTAAATAAGCAACATCTGGTCTCGTAAATGTGAGATAAATAAGTTTGCCAACTAATTTTCTATAATACGTAGCATCCATCAGAGTTCTTCCACTGGTACATGCCAATTTGTGATTTGGTTGAATAGGGGTCTCGGTTGGTTTGGCATCAAGAAGACCATAATATGCAAGTAGGTCGAGAGTATATTTTTGTTGGCATAGAACGATACCATTATGAGAACGAGCAATCTCAATTCCTAGAAAATACCGTGGATTGCCAAGATTTTTTAAACCAAAAAATGAGCTCAAGAATGTGACAACATCGGCGATATAATCAGATGACGAACTCCCAATAATTATTTCATCTACGTAAATTAATAAGGCAATAAAGGGTGTAGAGTTGGAAGCTTGCCGGGTAAAAAGAGAGTAATCAGATAAGGATTGAGTGAATCCAAATGAAAGAATGGCCTCGGTGAATTTTGTATTCCATTGTCTCGATGCCTGCTTTAATCCGTATAGGGCTTTCTTCAATCGGCAAACTCGTTTTTGTCCTGGTGGTGTAGCGATCTCCCCCTCAAGAGGAAGGCCCGGAGGTATATCCATATAGATCATTTCATCTAAATCACCATTTAAGAAGGCATTGTTGATGTCCAATTGATGTAAGGGCCATTCAAACTGGGCAGCTAATGCGAAAAACATCCGCACCGTGGTTTGTTTTACAACGGGACTGAATGTTTCATTGAAATCGAAGCCTTCCACTTGACTATAGCCTTTGGCAACAATGCGAGCTTTGCAACGATCAAGTGAGCCATCAGCGTGTAGTTTCAATTTATATATCCATTTTGCAACCAACACTATGTTGAGATGTGGGAACAAACTCAATATCCCAAGTATTGTTTTGTTGTAAGACTGAAATTTCATCTTCCATGGCACATCGCCAAGCAGACTGTTTGCAGGCATCATGATAGTTATTAGGTTCAGCCAAGGTGTTGAGTGAAGCAATAAATGCCTTGTAATTATGAGATAATTGGTTGGTTGAAAGGAAATTATCAATGGGATAGGAAGTTTTACCGAGAACAAAATTACAATCATAAGCATCAAGATAGGCTGGAGGGGCACGCTGTCTAGTCCCTCTATGTGGTGGTTCAGGGGTTGGAGGTAGAGTCAATGGAGTTTCCAATAATGTGGTTGAAGGTAAGGGATGTGTGACAGGGGAGACATGACTCTCGGTGGCAGCGGAAGTGGAAGGAGGGACTGATTGGTTATGATGTTGTATTGGTGGAGGATTAGAGGGAATGGTGGGATAGGAACATTAAAAAAATCAATGCTGGAAGTGTTTCCAGATAAAGGAAAGACCTGCTCATAAAATGTCACATCCCGTGAGAAGAAAATTTTGGAATTATCCAGATCGTAGAGGCGATATCCCTTCACATGCATAGGGTAACCAATAAATATACATTTACGAGCACGAGAGTCAAACTTTTTACGATGTGCTTTTAATGTTGAGGCAAAGCAGAGGCAACCAAATACTTTGAGATTCTCATAAGAGAGTGTTTTTGCCATGTAATAACTCAAATGGTGATGAAAAATTCAGTATCCGTGTGGGCAATCTGTTTATCAAAAAAGCCGATGTAAGAATTGCATACCCCCAGAATTGTGCCGGAAGATTTGAGTGAAATAATAGTGCTCGAGCCATGACAACCAGATGTTGTAATTTTCGTTCGACCACTGCATTTTGTTGGGGTGTTTCAACACATGAAGTTTGATGAATAATGCTCTGAGATTTATAATATTGATGTAGATTGAATTCCGGAGCATTATCACTTCTAATAACTTGTACTGTGCCTTCAT
>RWGZ01001393.1:43070-64193 GCA_009725065.1 Utricularia reniformis
TAAATCTCAGTCCATTTTTTTCCCGATATTTCTTTTGACTGCAAATCTTTTAATGGTATATCGCCGTAGTTATCCGCCAGAGGATCCTGCTCATCGGTGGCGATCGATAACACACTGGACGTGGCAGCAGCCGCGGAGGCCGCTTCTTGGCGATTGCGCAGACGATCCAACTTCGATTGCTCTTTCTTGGAAAGCTTCTCGGATGTCTCCTCGGCTGCCGTAGTCTGGGACTGTTCTTCGAAGACATTTTCTTAAAAATATCCTCAGAATGAATTGAATGGGTGAAACTGAAGGTCAAGGAAAATACAATGGGGCCCCTGCTTTTGCCTCTTTCTCCCGTCTTTCGCAATTGGGCCGGGATATAAATTTAATTTTTCAATCAGTAGTCAATAGTCCTTGTACTTGTTACTTCTCAGCAATCTTTTCATATCTATCAAGAATGAAGAATGACATATGGGTACACATCGATATGAGCGGTAAATCGATATACCGCATAGTATATCGGTCCATATCAAATTTTACTTTATTTTATTTTTAAAAAAATTAATATTTAATTAGTTTTTTATGGTCAGATTCGAAAAAACACAAAAATCGACCATAATATCTATTATCGAGTAATACGAAAAAAATAATGATACCAAACGAAATTTGATGTATCGAACAGTATACCGGCGGTATAAAGCCCGGTATAAAAACAGTGGTTCTTACGACCTTATGTGTCCAGAAACACCTAAACATCTGCCGGTCTAATTTCGGAAACGTCTCAAAACGTTCCAGTTATAAAGCGCTTCCGCAAACACATAAGAATGGTAAGACCAATGTTATGTGTCTAAAGGCCATATAAAAAATTAAATACATAATGTATTCATTGGATATAATAGATAAACAAATATGAAACTATGAAACAAAACAAATGAAAATGAAAATGAAAATGTCAACATCACACAATAAAATTTAAATATTTCTTCAAATTATGACAATTAAATATTTATAAGAAAGTATATGATATCGTCTAAAAATATTTTGAGTATTTATTCTTAGATCAGTTAATTTTTTAATTACTCGAAATTTAATTGTTGTGGGGACACGAACGATGTACGAGGTTAGACCCACAATGTGTGAGCTTACGTCCTCGGGAGAGCGAAGCTCTACCTTGGTTTTCACTATAATAATCGAGAAATACAATTTGATGAGAACTCTAGGACCACGTACCCTGCAATGGATGAGGCCCAATAACGATTGGGTCGATCCATGTGGTAAAAGCGAACTTGTGCACCCAGTAGCATATTTAAAGATAAAATGGCCCGATGTTCCGCGATGGGACCGAAGATAACCTTGACGAAATAAAACGGTTTCTGACAGCTGGCCCCCTGGTTCGGTCCAAACGGTTACAAACCTACGCGTTCCACACTTCGGGCCTCCACACGTTTACCACGCCTCAGGCCAGATCACGCAGACCACGCTTCGGTCCCGGCCACGTTATACATCGCGCGACAACAACCTCTAATAAACCTATCAGAGGCAGTTATAGAGCGTGGATTACACACACCCTCAACTCTATAAATACAGAGCACAACGATGAAAAAAGGAGGACCTTCTGGATGCATAAGAACATGCCATTACCCTGCCGGAGTTCTTATTGCTTTCTTATACCCTGTTATCTTCTTAAAGCCTTTGCTGTATTCTGTAATGAATCATTCGATTAGTGAACAGGCTAAGAGCTTATCTCGCTCTTAGTCAAGTGGTTTTTTCCCCAATTCCTGGGGTTTCCACTATAAATCGCCTTGCATGGCTATTATTTACAATTTGTTAATCGTTCTCCCACCTAAAATAAATCAAAACCGAGTTCGTTTCTTAACGAACCAGATGACTGTTGGTATCCCNTACTTGATATGTTATTTGATGAGGCATTCATATTATTTTGAAACAGTGAAGATGTTGCTGTTGCTGTCCCTGAAGTCCCCGCTCCTGCACTTGGGGAACCTATGGATATCATGACTGCTCTGCAGTTGGTGCTCAGGAAGTCTAAGGCTCATGGTGGTCTATCTAGGGGCCTCCATGAAGCTGCTAAGGTTATTGAAAAGCATGCTGCTCAGCTTTGTGTCTTGGCAGAGGACTGTGACCAAGCAGATTATGTTAAGTTGGTTAAAGCGCTGTGTGCTGATCATAATGTTGATTTGATAACTGTCCCAAATGCCAAAACACTTGGTGAATGGGCTGGGGTAAGTGATCTTATACAAAATATTAGGCTTTAGCATCTTTATTTTAAATCTTAATGGCACGAGGCTTCATTTTAAATCATTCTTATATTGTACAATTCGGCAACTTCATGGTTGGTTGCAGACCTTCATGGATACATTCTTTATTCTCTCCAGAGTTGTTATCTCATAGCTTACTGCAGCTATGGCATGATTAGCATATTGTACCATCAATTCTAATCATGTCATGAAACATATGAACCTTAAAAGATGCTATTTTGTTATTTAGAATTACATTTAAGATTTGCTTGCTTTTAATCTATATCAGTTGTGCAAGATTGATGCCGAAGGAAAGGCAAGGAAGGTTGTTGGATGTGCCTGCGTTGTTGTGAAGGTAAGCTTCTAGAACGGGCTCTTAATCAACCTTAATTATTCAATTATGTTTGGATCATTTGACAGGATTTCGGTGAGGAAACTGCTGGACTTCACATTGTTAAACAGCATGTAAAATCTCACTAAGACAGCGAGCTCAATGTCATGTTTGTTTTATTTCTTGCTCGAATTATGGTTTTTGTTCGAATTTGTTCTGTTTGCAACTGTTTTGCTCTTAAGATTATTCATTTGAATTCTGGGTTTTATTTAAATCTTTCTTTCCTAAGTTTACAATCTGGAGTTGTAATCAACCATTAAAATACCCCAAATACATATGTAATTATTTTTACTAGGAAATCCACGTAATAAAAATGTCTATCAATTCGCGCTATGAAATTATCTTTAGTTCCTCGAGTGCATAATATTAAATAAATCAAATATTGATAAAAAGATTTCATTATTTCGTTAATAAACGTTTCCATAGCTTTTAAAAAAGTAATTTCAATTTGTAACAAGTGTTAGACTAATTTTGATATTTTGAAATTTGAGAGATTTTTTGGTTCAACATGACATATCAATTGTTTTAGAGAAAATGACGTTTTTGGTCCCCAAAGTTTGCACAAAATATCAAATTTGGCCCCCAAAGTTTTGAACGGCAAATTTAGTCCTCAAAGTTTCACGTTTTGGCAAATTTGGTACCAAAGTTTGGTTAATTTGGTAAATTGGATCCCCAAAGTTTAACATTTTGGCAAAATTAATCCCAAAACTTTGATGTTTGCAATACTAGTCCCTAAAGTTTACACCTACTAATAAATCTAGTTCTCGAAGTTTCAAAAATTCGGCAAAATTGATCCACAATTAATCTAACGGAGTTAGTTTTACCATTAGGGTCAAAACCGGGTTTCCAGATTTGACCCGAAAAATATAATTAATTTTTTATAAAAAATAAAATTTTAAAATTATTTATTTAAAAAAAACAACTTATTTTTTTAAAAAACATAAATTAGTATCGCCGATACCGGATTTTTCCGCAATCGACCTAAAAATTTTAAAAATATTTTTTTTTCAATTTTTTTCTTAAAGAATTTTTTGTATGGGTATACCACCTTAATAATCATACCGAACTCGAACGGAATTCCGAACATGTATACCACCCCTTACGGAAAAAATGGGGAGGAACCAATATTTTGAAGGGTATCGAAACATCTTCGTTAAAATATAAATTGTCGTAAATTGACAAAATAAATTTCGGGAAACAATTATATCGAACTTCAACAAATATATCTCATTGAACATTAATAAAATTTAAGTGTTTGTATTCGGAATACAAATTGGTATCGTGCGTGTTTAAAAATCAATTTTCATACGTATCTGTATATACTTTCATCAATTTTGTTATCGTGAAAATCATATGCATATATACCGATCTTCAAAAATACAATTTTATTTTGTTGGAGACCAAATCTGCCGAATTATGTAAACTTTGGGGACCAAATTAGCCATTCAAAAGTTTGGGGACTAAATATGTCACATTTTGCAAACTTTGGGGACCATTAACACTGTTAGAGACTAAATTTGCCAAAATCCCGAACTTTGAGGACCATATTTGCGTAATGTTACTTTGATGACCAATTCTACCACACACACAAAACTTTGGGAACTGGTTTTGACAAAAAAAATAGTTTGGGGATTGGTTTTGCCAAAATGTATAAAATTTGAGAACCAAATTTACCAAAACTCAAATCATTGGGGACCAAATTTGCCTTTGGTCCATTGTTTTATTTGGAACAAAGGGATACAAAATAAACAAAAACTAGACCTACAAACGAGCAACTTGAATTGGTTCATTCATAAAGCAAAGCTGAAGTTTATTTTTTTGAATCGTAAAGCTCAAATCAAATTTAAATTAGTTTATTTTAAAATTGCACACTTTTACCGATTTTTAGTATACCTTGCCATGCTCAAAGACTTCAACGATTTTGGGATATTTTACCAAAATCACAACAATTCAAAATGCAACGTCCAACTATAGACTTGCAAGAAGATATGGGGGCAAATAAATTACATAGGCATGCAAAAATATATTGAAATATGATTTGTTGGAGAAACAAAAAAAAGGTGAAGCATATGTCTTAAATATGAATTATTCTTCAATTAGGCCAAAAACAACAATGTTGAGAACGAGAACCAAGTTTCCACGGTTGTAGAACGCTGAACGCAAAAAGATAGCGTTTACAACTTTCATGATCGGAGAACACATAAGTTAGCCACGTTAGCGGACAACTGTCAAATCTATGGATACAGAACGTGATAGCTATACATGTCACTGTTCCGCATTATGGATGGCCATAAAACAATAATCACATTTCTTTCTACCAAATTTGCCTAAAAACATACAAGTGTAGGAAATTATTTTAAGATTTAATATTTAATAAGTACAATTTTTAAAAATTTGAAATAAAATATCAACTAGAAACATAAACCATGCTAGTTTGTGATGTCTTCTAACAAAATATTAAGACGATCGACGTCCATTATAATCTCCCTCACCGTTGACCATAAGTTTCCCTGTCGACATCGCCATTCTTGGAGGGAACTCGAAGTCTTTTCCCATTGGGAACTTTGACCCAGAGAAACGAGTTATACCAGAAGCATTGCAAATCTGGTAGATCGACGAGGCTGTAGTCTTTGTTTTTGGAAACAAAGTACCGCATCTTACATTAAGAAAACACTTGGGTGCTCATATGCCACATCAGTTTATAGACCGTCATAAAGTTCATGACGGTCTGCAGGATCCCTACAGCATCGCATTAGTGGATGAAGACAACAATTACCAAATAGCAGCTTGGCATCATGATGAAAACATGCATCGTCAATTAATGGGAACATTAACCCATTCCTTAACGTTGAGATCGTCACCGACGAAGCGTTACTAAGTGAAGATCGGCCCAGGGTGGGCTATGGCTCAATCCTGGGTTCCCCATTTCCAAAGGATATGTTAGAATTTGTTCTACATTGGTTATAGAAAGTGAGATTGATTAGGTTTATAAATGGTAGAATATCATCACATAATGGTTTGATCAAAATTTTAAATGTGCGGCTTCTTCCCCTTAATTGCATTCGTTCACGCTCCCTCATCGTAATTTCAGATAGATTATATAATTCCAATAGGATACTCATAAGGGATGGAGTACTTTGTTCTCACAAAATTATATTCATAACTGGGCCATTGCCGCAAAAATTAACGGGGAACCTAAGAACGAAGCGGAGAACCCATTGGAAAAAACTATTTAGGTTTAAAAACCAAGAAATCGGGCCATTCAAGAACATACCCCCCAACAAATAAAAAACAATGTAGGATGCTAGGTTAGAGCGTACCTTCTTAACACCAATAGTAATTCATAGTTTTTTTTTATAATCGCATGATCGCCGGAATACTCAAGGAATTTGTGCGTGCAGCGAGAAATGCAGCGGAATAAGACTTTTATCATGACATGGTGCATAGGATCGTGACATGTGGATGGTTGGGATCGTGGCATTTCAAATTCCACTCATTTTTTTAGGTCGACGTCATAAATTCCTCGAGTCACGTGAGAATTTGAAATTACGCGTGCTGGCCACTATGGAAGTTGAAAAGGCACAAGTTAACCGGGCGGAATGTGAAACGACATATGACATTCAAAAACCGACTGTGAAACATGACGAGGTCAACTTTCTTTGACGGTGACGACCTAAGAGAGTTGTGGGGTTAACTTTAATGAATGGATCGATTGAAGCATGTGAGAGAGTTGATATTAGCGAGTGGAATACTGATATTACCCGGGGGTATTTTCGGTATTATGACATCCCGGGAGCTCGTCACGGTATATTTTCAGGGGTATTCTCGTCATTTGGACCTCCCGGGTCAACATACGACCACTAAATTGGCATTTCTGTCAGTTTCGGACAAATTCGGCTCTAAACGGGGCCAAGGGTATTTTTGTAATTTGGCAACCGAGGATTGCGCCGGTAAGTTGTGGCGATACTTTTGGCTGCATATTCAATATCTGGAGGTAAGGATTGGTATGCGAGGTTTTCCGGTATCTTCTCATCGACATTTCCGAGTAATTCTCGACCGAGATACATTTCTGAAACATCGGGACGGTATGACCTTTATTCCAATTTAATTAGATATTATTTAAGTACTTTGGGTTAAATTAAATGAAATTGGGCTCTTGGCTGAAATTTACTAATTGAGCTAAATTTCTCAATAAATATGAGCCCCAGGGCACTGAACGGGGGTTCAGATTGTGATCACACTTCCCAATGCAAAGTGTTTATCTAACTGTATTCTACGATTCACGAGTTTTTGCCTGAATCCACTAGATTGTGCTGAGAGTCGCGAGATTTTGAGTGTATTCGCGAGTTTGTGCGTACAGTGGCGAGTTTATAACCCTAGCCGCGACATTGTGAACGTTGTCGCGAGACTTTGATACTGGTCGCGAGATTTTGTGCTGTTCGCTACATTTCGTACATAGTCACGAGTCTTCGTCATAGACTCGCGACTTAGTCCTTTTTTAGAGTGACGGAGTGGATTTGATCGTTTTCCGGGCCGCTTTCGTTCAAATTATCATTACATTTAACTGTATTTGTAACCTTTGATTATTATAGTGGAAACCAAGGTAGAGTTTCGCTCTCCCAATGACGTAAACTCACACATTGTGGGCCCAACCTCGTATATCGCTCGTGTCCCCACAACAATTGAATTCCAAATAATTAAAAAAATTGACTGATCTAAAAATAAATACCCAAAATATTTTTAGATGAGATGAGTTTCGCGCCGTCCGTGGGGACCAGGATTTTATCCCATTGAGAGCTTTATTGATGAGTTTGGATTTCTGTTATCATGGCTACTCGGAATTCTGATGATGATGTTTTCGATGAAGAGATTGATGTAGAGCCTAATCCTCGGGCGAACGATGAGGTTGCTGCGTTACCGGGGGCTCAATCATCAATCCTGGAGGAGCCTCTTGCTCAAAATGTTACTGTGCGACCCTCCCAGAGCGGGTTTTCATCCGGAAGGGCACCTATTTTTTATCCTCCTCCGTCTCGATGTTTATCTAGTTGTTATGAATTTGGGAGAGTTGGCCGAGTTGCAGTCCGTAATAATGCCCGTCTTTCGCCAACAGCACGCTCTAGATCCGCTAATCAAATTGAAACCGATGAAGATTTGGAAGAACGAAGACATATCTTAATCGTTCAATTAGAAGAAGTTGAAACTCGAAGGAGATCCCGGAGGAACAATGTTACCCTGGAACTCGTTAATGATGAGGTGACGGAGGAAGACACTGATCATATTCCAAGACCGCAAGCGAATACTGCGTCAACCGGAGAGCAGAATGATACTTTACAAAGAATTGGACATTTAAAAGAATTGAAGGTTAAGGAGATGAGTGGAAAGATAGAACAAAACGAGGCCAGGATGAAACAATTGGAGGAAAATCTGACTCTTGTCCAGGAAAGGAGACGAGTATATGGCGAGCACACCTGAGATACTCATCAGACTTCTGCTTACGAGGGTGATTATATCGAACAGGAAATGGCTGGTGAGCCTTATGGTAATCGAGGAAAGACTTTACCATTTATAGAAGTTTTGCAAAGTCCGTGGAACACCTCAAATGCCTTGTCTCCATTTTCCACGGCAATTATTGATGCCACACATTCTGAGTTTATTGAAATGCCTAAGGATCTCCCCCAATATCGTGGGTCAATTGACCCACATGCTCATACGTCGAATTTGGAGATTCACGTCAGTCTGATGAATTTCAGCAATGCTGCAATGTGTTTCGTTTTCGCAGCTTCTCTTAAGGAATCTGCTCTCCGATGGTTTAATCGTTTACCAAGGCGCTCTATTGTTTTATATCAGGACTTTAAGGATCAATTTTATTCGTCTATTGCGCCTTTTAATGCGCCATTAAAGTCTATTACTTCTTTGACCGCATTGCGGTATGATTCTTCAGAGAGATTGTTGTGTTTTATTACCCGTTTTGAAGCCGAGTGTAGGAAGATACCTCGGATTACTGTAAGTGAGAAAGTTGGGGTTCTCCAACTTATTTTGGTCGGACATCCTTTATGTAATTCCCTGAACAGAGATCCCCCGGAGAGTATGGAAGAATTGGCTTTGAAATGTACATAGTACATCCGGGAAGATGAAGGCTTGCGAGATCATGGAGTGATAGAAATGTGAACTTATGGTTCCCACAATATCATTGCAAGCCGAGTGTCGAACAAGAATGTCTCGCAATCATGACCTAAATTGAGAACGTACCCCGCGTTCAATTATGAGCAAATCTTTGCAGTTATTGAGCAGAAGAAGGGAGGATCTCTTCGATATTCCCCCCATTGCTAGAACCGACACCGGGGACTTACGAGTCGCAAATTTTTTGTCGTTTTCATCGGAATTTTGGACATGCAACTAACGATTGTCGAGAATTGATGTCTGAAGTTGAGAGATTGCTAGAATTGGGTCAGCTAGATGAGTTGATTAGCGCTGTGGAGGCGCTGCCGGAAGCTAACTCGGGAAAGATTGATATGAGTGTCCAGTTGGGAACATCAGCAAAACCCTCGAAGGCAGACCCGCCACGAGCTAACACGAGAGGCCGTGGGTATGGAGGACAACATGGCCAACATCAAAGGGGTGGCCAAAGAGGATTTTTGAATGGCAGTCGGCATAACTATAGAGATGGAAGAAGAGAGATTAATAACCGTGGTCGAGGTAGGAATCATCAACATAGGAACCAACAAGGATATCGGCAGGAAGGTTATCAACCTGCCCAAGGAAATCAGCAACCACCTCCTCCTCCTCCTGCTGGCCCGAATCCGGGTCAACCTATTTTAAATATCGAGAAAGCTCATCCGAGGTGGGATAATCTAGGCCCCAATATTATGACTATTGCAAGAGGAAGGAGTGTGGGTGATTCAAGTCGAGCTCGTAAGCGATCCTACCAAGAGTCGGAACAGAAAGGTCGCTTCATGGAAGTTAACTTGGTCCAGTTATTTGACTTGGAAAAAATGACTATATCTTTTGGACCTTAGGATTTATCCGGAGTTTTCTCACTGCTGGACGATGCTCTCGTCATCTCTCCTGTTATTGAAAATCATCATGTTTATCGAGTGTTAGTTGACACTGGAGCTGCTACCAATTTCTTGACTCTTGTAGCTTCCGAACATATGTCTTTGAAGAGAACCACCAAGCTCCAACCGGTGCAAACAAAATTGGTTGGTTTTAATAATAGTGTTGTTGCTGCTGAGGGATCTGTCTTTCTGCCAGTCACTTTGGGATATCAAGGACTTTGTTAGTAGAATTCGTAGTCGTTGATCTCCCTATACTTCCTTATAATGCGATTCTCCGGAGGAGTTCTTTGAATTTATTTGGGGCTGTAGTTTCTCAACCACATTTGATGATGAAATTCCCCACACTTCAAGCGTTGGAAAAATGAAAGGAGATCAGGAATTTGCACGTTCTTGCTATTACATAGTGTGCAGGAGTGGTATGGATGGGTCGAAAGCAAAGAAACATGTTTGTATGGTGGAAGTCTTATGACATGATGGTGGATGCGACTTGTGACTTTGAATTCCTTAGAATTTTAGACACATTTAAGGGTTATAACCAAACTTTTATGCATTATGAAGACAAGTTGTTTACTTCTTTTATGACCAATAAATGTATTTTTTGCTATAAAGTCATGCCATTCGGGTTGAAAAATGTTGGGGCCACCTATCAACGTCTAATGAATTCGATATTCAAGGATATGATTGGAAAATGTTTGGAAGCTTATATTGATGACATATTGATAAAAAGCCAACATGGGAATAATCACATTCAATATATGAATGAGTGTTTTGATATATTGAGGAAATATCCAATAAAATTGAATCCACTTAAGTGTGTCTTTTGTGTAAAGGGGGGAAAATTCTTTAGATTTATGGTTTCAGAAAGGGGAATCGAGATGAACCCTGATAAGATAACAACAATTCAGAAAATGAGTCCTTTGACAACTGTTAGAGAAGTCTAAAGATTAACAAGTCCATTAGCATCATTGAATCGTTTTATTTCACGATCTGCAGAGAGAAGTTTACCGTTTTTCCGAGTATTGCGTAAGACAAATCTATTGTATTGGGATGATGAATGCAATATGACATTCGAGTGTCTGAAAGACTACTTGAGTAAACAATTGTTTATGTCTCCCCCGTCTCTTGATGAACCATTGGGTTTGTATCTAGCTGTATCTAAAGAGGCAGTGAGTGCCGCCTTAGTCATGCTTAGCGACAAAGAGAATAGGCCAGTGTATTATGTTAGCAAGAAATTGCAAGGAGTGGAATCCCGCTATACGGATTTGGAGAAATTCGTGTTAGCCCTAATAGTTGCTTCCTGAAAATTAAGGCATTACTTCCAAGGTCACCATATGGCGGTCTTAACAGATCAATCTATCAGAAGCGTACTATCAAAAATCGATGCTTTTGGCAGTCTAGCGAAGTGGAATATCGAGTTAGGGCAGTATCATATTGAATATATCTCGAGACGAGCTTTAAATGCCCAGGTTTTAGTGGACTTCATAGTGGAGATGACTCGATCAGAAGAATTGAGTAATGAGGAATACTAGGATGCATTTGTCGATGGATCAGTTTCTGCTGGGCGAATCGGTATCGGCGTTTATTTTAAGGAAAGAAAGTCTGGTGAGGAACATGAATATGTTGTAAAACTGCGCTTCTCTGCAACTAACAACGTCGTCGAATACGAAACCTTCATATTTGGTATTAACTTAACAGTCGAGATTGGAATTGTTCGCTTGCGTGCTCACTCCGATTCAGAGTTAGTAGTGAACCAGTTCGCAGATACTTTTGTCACCAAAGGTGAGCATATGTGGATGTACATAGACAAGTTGAAAGAAGTGGCGAAAGGCCTTAAGACATTCGTTCTTACATATATCCCGAGAGAGGAAAACACCCCTGCTGACGGTCTTGCAAAGTCAGCCACGATCTTAGAACTTTCATATGAGTCAAAAACAATGACTATGATCCATTACCAGCTATCTATCAGTTTGGCAGAGAGACAGACCGCTGAAGATGCAAGCTTGGAACTGTCGAACGATACACGGTTTTTATTAGATGCAGTAACGGATGAACCTTCTTGGAAGGATGTGATTGTCAATTATTTGGTTAAGAGAGAATTACCTGCCGATGAAGGTGAGGCCCGCAGGACAATGCAAAGAACCACAAGCTTTGTGTATGTAGATGAGAAGTTATACAAGAAAAATTTTGGAGGATCCTATCTTCGATGCTTGTCCCCAATACAAGCAAAAGCCGTTATGGAAGAAGTTCACTCCGGGGACAGTGGTGACCACTTAGCAGGTCGATTTTTGGCAATGAAAGTTGAGAGGGTCGGGTATTTTTGGCCAACAGTAATAAAAGATTGTGTGAATTTTGTCCGAGCTTGTTCCGCTTGCCAGTTCCACTCGAATGTGCATCATGCGCCGAGGACAAATATGAAACCTCTGCCAACAACATGTCCTTTTGACACTTGGGGCATCGATATTTTAGGTCCTTTCCAGACCGCACCTAGCCAAAAGAAATTCTGTATTGTGGCTGTGGAACATTTCTCTAAATGGGTAGAAGTCGAAGCTGTGGCTCGAGTCCGGGAACAAGAAGTTATAAGTTTCATTTGGAAATATATTATATGTCGATTTGGAATTCACAGAATTTTAGTATCAGAAAACGGAACACAATTATCTGGGAAACGAGTTAACGAATGGTGCGAGTGTTATGGCATTTAACAACAATTTACATCCGTGGCACATCCAGAAACGAACGGGCTTATGGAAGTTATTTATCATATCATCTTGCAGCAGCTTTAAACAAGGATAGATGAATCTAAAGCCTCATGTGTAGATGAACTGCATAATGTAATGTGGGTGTATTGGACATCACCACGATCTACCATTAGATTTAGCCCGTTCTCTTTGGTATATAGCTCTGAGGCCGTTTCTCCTGTAGAGGTGACTATTTTATCTGAGAGAGTCATGCTTAAGATGAAGTATTGAATGAGGATATGCGAAAGTTGGATCTTCATTGTGTTGACGATCTCAGAGATAGAGTTGTCATACGAATGGAGGTTTGTAAAAAGCGGATGGCTATAAAGCACGATAAAGACGTCCGCCCTATGTTGTTAAAAGTTGGGGACTTAATTCTAAAGAAAGTGGAAGTCTCTAGGGATGTTGGTAAGCTAGATCGAAAGTGGGAAGGCCCGTATAGAGTGACGGCGGTGTTGAGAGAAGGAACGTATAAGATTGCAAATATGAGAGGAGAGGAGCTACCACGGACTTGACATATTTCCAATTTACGCAAGTATTATGTATAGAAGTGACTCATCGATCTTTTTAAAATAAAATTTTCCCTCTTTTTTATGGTCATACTCTAAGTTTTTAAGTATCTTTTTTGACGACATGAATTCAATCGACTAGGGGACTTGTAAGATAGGAGTTGGTCCATTGCGTTTTAGTATGATGGAGGATGGAATAAAATAATAGGTTAGATTAGAAATGCAATGTACCGCCTGTCTTATAGTCGATCATTTTCAAACTCGTCAAATTTGATACTGTGTCAAAATACTTTGAACATGATGAGCCTTCCTGTCCGCGGCAGAATCGTATGTGCATACATACTGTTGGAATATGTCAATGGGCCCGATTTATTATGAGATAGCCGGCTTAGTACCGAGCATGTTTCTGTTGCAAAACGGGGTGCAAGTTTATACCCGAATCCTCCATGATACGCTGGTGAGGGTCGCGCCCTTGTCGGAGGCTGATCCGTTTCCGCAGTGGCCCCGAGTGCAACTATATACCGGCGGCGAAAGTGTGATGGCCCCGGGTGCAAGTATATACCGACAGCGAGAGTGTGATGGCCCCGGGTGCAAGTATATACCGGCGGTGAGAATGTGATGACCCCGGGTGCAAGTATATACCGGTGGCGAGAGTGTGATGGACCCGGATGCAAGTATATACCGATGGCGAGAATGTGATGGCACCGGGTGCAAGTATATACCGGCGGCGAGAGTGTGATAGCCCCAGGTGCAAGTATATACCGGCAGCGAGAGTGTGATAACCCAGGGTCAATCTCGAGTTCAAATAACTACTCATTTAAAAGGCACCCATATTCACCAAAATCTGTTATTTCGAAGGGTCATAATATTTTCGACTATTATTGAAACGGCCAAGGGTTAAAACCCTGCTACACATGAGTGCCTTATGATTATTTTCACAAACAAATATTATGATTAGTGGGGACTCTTACGGCAATTCCGTGACATTATTTTCTCTCTGATCGGAAAGTTATGTGGAAATTTATTATTATTTCGGAGGCTAATTTCTCAAATGGAATTTTTCAGAGTCGTATTTTTATCAAAGTGTGACGAGAAATTAAAAAGAAAAGAAAGTAATTTCCTATATATATTGGGGAATACAAAATGGGGAAAGATTACAAAAGTGAAGAAACTATAATATTTGGAAGTTTATTTATTCTGCTTCTTGGAACCCGAACCTTCACCAGGTCCGCTGGGACATTTCTTTACCAGCTTGATTGTCGGAGAGGGGGGATTAGTCTTTTTTTCTTTAATCTCCACAGTGGTCAATTTCCTATGGACAAAGCCCGCCATTTCAATCTCGTGGCGTTCCCGAGCTTCTACCATAATAGTGGGAGTATATATCGGAGGGTCGCGTTGACCCATTACCTCCTCATCTTTAAGGAGATCTCCCACGAGGGGACCCACCGGTTCCGGGAATAATGAGGCCAATCTTCGAAATGCATCCGGTGGTGGACCCTCTTCAGTCTCGATCTCCTCCGAATACAGCTGCTGGTGCAAGTCCTCCTCCTGATTGAACTGGAGCGCCCCGATCAGATCCAGCGAGCAATCTAATTTGTCCTCTGCAAGCACATGCTTGAACTTCCCGGAGAGACTGAGATCGAGTCTTCCTTTCTCCTCAGGCGTTAAGGACATGCTCAGGATCCTTTGTGTCTGGACACTCCCTCTAAAGAAATACAGGACACAAGCTTTCGCATTCGCCAGTGCCGCCAAATTCCGGAAGGTCGGGGAGTGTACAATAAACTCCCACACTAATTTCCGGAAGTAGTCATTTAACTAGGACGGCAACCTAGCAGCTCGAGCCCGGAGACGATCTACAGTAGACTAGAGGGATTCATTCTTTGATTTCAATTCTTTAATCTCCTCCGTAGCCTTCCCGAGAGCTTTCTTATCAACTGCATTGGCATCCTTGGCCTTCTTCAACTTGTCCTCGATCTCAGCCTTGGTCTCCTTCAGTTTGTCGTGAGCATATTTTTCGTTTGCCTTGAGGGTATCTATGGATTGCTCAAGAGCATGCCTCTTCCCGACGTGATAGGCTTCACACTCCGTTAATTCGCTGCGATGAGCTCGGATTAAAGTTTCGATCACCTTGCTATGTTCTTCCCGGAGTGCGGCCATGTCTTGGGCATGCTTTTCCCGCTGATTCTGAATTAATTTCTCTGCGTCTTTCTTTGTATGCTCCCCGATTATATCCGGACAGTCAAACTCCGAATGCCTGAGCATACAGTATTCCCCTACTGCAGCCACGGTACTCAGTTCCACGAGTGCCCGCTCTATCTGAAAGAAAATCAAGAGTTATGAGTATATGTACATATCAAAGACGAGGCAAATAATTTTTGGAGAAACAATGGTCAGTACGAACCTCTCCCCCCGCACGACGTATCGTTACAAGGTGGCCCATTGCCGGACTAAAATCAGTAAACACCGTGTGGTCATCTTAGCCCCGCGGTGGCATCTCTGGATTTCGATCAAAATACGTCAAGGCCAACCTGTTGGATACCCTGTCATCCTTCGGGATCTGATGGGCCACTTTGTCTCTCATCAGGACAAAACTGGCCTAGCGCCCCATCTCGTGCCATTCCTTCACGGTGAATCTCGAAATATCCCTTATTCGGAAGGTATCGAGAAATTCAGCAGTCAGCCCACTCCTCTTAATGGGCTCCGTTAATTCCGAAATGGTGGGGCCCTCTACCGGCCTTTTTCCCTTATCCGGCGGACGAGTCTCCTGGATTGTTTTCCCCTCCGGATGGGACTCATGTATCATCTCCTCTACCATAGGGCCTTTCGGTTGACCCTCGCTGATTTCTCCCTCTTCGTCGTCCTCGATCACGTTGACTAGTGTCTCGGCGAAATCATATATCCCCTCGTCAGGGGTAAATTCTCCGGCAGTAAGTTCCAATCAACGGGACACATTAATCAAATTCTTAGGACTCTCGGGGACCTCTGCAGCCGGCTCAGTTTCTACCTGCTCGAGATTTTGCATTATTGTAGCAGGCTGTGGGAGAGTAACGGGCCTGACTTCATCAGTTGGTGGCTCCATCTCTTATGTACTTAGGGCTAGCTCGGTCGTGGAAGTGCGGTTCCGAGCCCCGGGCGCCATCTCGAATATTAACTCATCATTCTCCGCAACTAGAGCACGAAGCGATCTCAACCTATCGCCCAACTTTGAGTGGTCTTCAACTTGAGCCATTATTTTGTCTGCAAAACAAACAAGTCGCGTAAGCTATATTGTGTAAAGATTAAAAAACGAGTACGCGTTGAATTTAAAAGGATTTTTTCTATTGAAGAAAAGTTATTGAGATGGTTCAGGTATGAATGCTTAGGCCAGGTACCTAATAGTTCCCTACTAAAATGGGTAGGGGCTGGAAGAAGACCAAAAGCAACCAAGATTAGGGCATAAAATAAGGTCTTCGCGGTCCAGTCTGCATCATCCGATCTGGCACAATCGAGAAGTGCCTTCTTTAAAGGTCTCGGAATGGTTGCCCGAGGAATGAAATAGTAGGTTTCACGGAAAAATGGTTCTCCTTCAACAGGGAACCGCCAAGGAAGGCTGAGTTGAGACAATCTCATGGTCCCGACACCGGTTACAAAAAAGAAATGTTTTTTCCAGTCATGATTCGACTGGGGAGTGCAAAACGGGAAGGGACTACTCCGGTGCCTCAGGCGAAAGAAAATACAACCATGGGCACCGTAAGGGCTGGCGGTACTAATTTGGAAAAAACGATCGATGGTCAAAGGAATACGACTCGTTTCCATGAAAATTATAAAGACAGTCACGAAAGAGATTGAATTTGGGTTAAGCTGGAAAAGGTGAATTCGTAAATGAGTAAGCATTTTTACAAGGAAAGGGTGATGAGGAAAACGGAGCCCACACTCTAAGTATTCCAAGCAAATAGTGTGGGTGGCTATCGGTGGAGTCAAAATCCGATGAGTTGGTCCAGGCTGGTATAGAACATAGTCGAAAGGGAGGTGATATTCCCCCACAACAGATTTTCACTTCCGAGCGTGCAAGCAATAAGGTTGGTCAAAAGTTCTAAGGGCTTTAACCGCGGGATTCTGAGGCCCAAGAGAGTTTTCAAGCTGAGCAATTCGCTCAAAAAAGTATGGATTGAAGTTCGAGGTGCAATGTGGAAATGGGGATATGCTGGAATTTGAACTCCCCGAGTTGGATGAAGAGTCCGAGGAATGAGACGATGAGGTATCGGAATTCGAAGTTCGGGCGGAATCGGAATCCATTGGTAAATTAAGTTCAAAATTATGTTCAAAATTATTTTTTCACAATTTTACTAAGTGTCTCGGGAATTTTTGTACCAAAAACCGCGAGAGTTACTGTTCTATCAAGGAGGTCGTGAAGTTTTGAACAGTCGGAAGAATGTGCGAGTAGCCGCGACGTTTTGCAAGCAAAGTTAGTTCAGTTGATATTCAAGTGATGCTGTCGCGAGGTTTTGAACGTATTCGCGATATTGTGACACGATGTCGCGGGTAACTGTTCAATGGTGGTATCCGCAAGTTTTTGGCAAAATGTCGCGATGCGTGTGGAGTTCGTGCAAGTGAGACTGTTATGAGGACAGAACATAGTGTTTATAGGGGCGGATCCCTGGGTCAAAAATCCCAAGATTTTTGCCCGACCTCAGAATCTGACATTCATAGTGTCAAAACGATCACGTCAACGATACGATTCCGAGCCAACTCAAGGTTTTCTCGAAAATTTTTCCGAACAGTATTCGACTTTCGGGACGAGCTAATATGGTGTGGTTTACGACTCGGAATCTGAAAACCATAGGACTATTGATATTACCCGGGGGTATTTTTGGTATTATGACACCCCGGGAGCTCGTTCGACGTGGCAAGATGGTATTTTCAGTATTCTCATATATTTGCGTCACGGTATATTTTCAGGGTATTCTCGTCATTTGGACCTCCCAGGTCAACATGCGACCACTATATTGGCGTTTCTGTCAATTTCGGACAAATTCGGCTCTAAACGGGGTCAAGGGAATTTTTGTAATTTGGCACCCGAGGATTGCGCTGGTAAGTTGTGGCGATACTTTTGGCTGCATTTTCAATATCTAGAGGCAAGGAATTAGTATGCGAGGTTTTCCGGTATCTTTTCATCAACATTTCCGAGTAATTCTCGACCGAGATACATTTCCGAAACTTCGGGACGGTATGACATTTATTCCAATTTAATTGGATATTATTTAAGTACTTTGGGTTAAATTAAATGAAATTTGGCTCTTGGGCTGAAGTTTACTAATTGAGCCGGATTTCTCTATAGATATAAGCCCCAAGGCACTGAAAGGGGTTCAAACTGTGATCACGCTTCCCAATACAAAGTGTTTACCTAACTGTATTCTGCGATTCGCGAGTTTTTGCATGAATCCGCGAGATTGTGATGAGAGTCGCGAGGTTTTGAGTGTATTCGTGAGTTTGTACGTGTTGTGGCGAGTTTATAACCCTAGCTGCGACATTGTGAACGTTATCGCGAGACTTTGATACTGGTCGAGAGATTTTGTGCAGTTCGCGACATTTCGTACATAGTCGCGAGTTTTCGTCATAGACTCACGACTTAGTCCTTTTTGAGAGTGACGGAGTGGATTTGATCGTTTTCCGGACCGCTTTCGT
This sequence comes from Utricularia reniformis, assembly GCA_009725065.1. Lineage (NCBI taxonomy): Eukaryota > Viridiplantae > Streptophyta > Magnoliopsida > Lamiales > Lentibulariaceae > Utricularia > Utricularia reniformis. The sequence continues at coordinate 61,662 of RWGZ01001393.1, forward strand.
TCAAATTATCATTACCTTTGACTGTCCTTGTAACCTTTGATTATTATAGTGAAAACCAAGGTAGAGATTCGCTCTCCCGATGACGTAAGCTCACACATTGTGGGTCCAACCTCGTATATCGCTCTTGTCCCCACAATAATTGAATTCTGAATAATTAAAGAAGTTGACTGATCTAAAAATAAATACCCAAAATATTTTTAGACGAGATCAAATACCCGATGTGGAATATTCTCGATCGACAAGCGTATAGTTCGTTAGACTCATTTGGTGAAGGTAGACGAAGAGTGTCAGTCAACAAACCTGCTGAACGAGTGACGAGGGTGCAGGTGACGACAAGGGTGGTAGATGTTGAGGTCGACGTTTCTTTGTTGGACGTTCGTCATTCACACACTTAGTATATTTTTGGAATGAACGATAGCGAGTGAGCTAATGTAAACAAAGTTTGAACGTGCATCAGTGCCGAAATGACTTTTAGGTGGTAAAAATCTCTTTTAATGAGATGAGGATAAGTGATGATATGATAAAAATTGTGTAATTAAATATTATCTCCTACCCAATGTTTAGAGTTACATGTTCTTGGTTCTAAGTTCCAAAATTATAAGTTCATCAAGTGCTCTGAGTTTCGCTTTGTACATGATATTATCTGTTAGCGATTCTCTTCTTGGGTTTGGTGTTCCGCAGGTTTTTCTCCCGGGTCTCAGGTTTCCTACGCAAATATCTTGTATTTTCCTATGACTATCGACTACCCACGGTTTTCACAAAACAAAAATTATTAATATTACATGATTAATATTTTCCTGTAAGTTTAGAAGACATATGCGGTCTCCATAATTTATAAGATCAAGTAGCAATGATGCAATTTATATATTTTTAAATGAGCGGATGACATCTGCGGTCTCCATAATTTATATGATTTAGTAAATTCAATCCTCATAGTTTTTATTTTTGGCAAAATCTAGTGCAAAACTAGAACTCAAAGTTTAAGAAGTTTGAAAAAACTACTCCTCACATTTTAGTATGTTTGGCATAATTTGTCCTTATAGTTTGGAATTTCGGTAATTGAAATCCTCCTATTAATGTTGGAAGATAATTTTGGTCTTCAATTTGGATTTAATGGTGTTAGTAGTCCACAAAGTTATAAAATCGTACAATTATAGTTCCTACACTTAATTTATGACGATTTTGGTCATCAATCATTAAATATGTTGCAATTTTGCTCCCTATAACTTATAAAAACACAAATTTTAGCCATATATTAGGAGACCACAATTGTCATTCGGCAAAGCAACGTCATTCGGGAAGCTACGGTCAGTAAACACACATGAGGCAGCAACCTTGTCTTAAAAAATTGTCAAAAACTAGATACCATGTCTTAACACCATTAAAAAGAAAAGAGATCTAGTTTGCCAAATTTTGAAAATTAAGACACCACAATTGTCACTATGTGTTAGGGGTGGGTACGGGTATAGCCCAACGTTTTACGGGTTGTATCCGTCAACCCGTACGGATTGATATGTTTTCTTAACCTGTTAACGAGTTGACCCAACGGGTTAGAAATTCTACCCAATCCATCAACGGGTTGATAAAAATTAATTATATATTAAAATTAATAATTTTTAATTCTAAATTTAAAAAATAATAATAAAATTATGGTTCATATCAACCGTTGACCAATCTGTATATTTGTTTTCAATGGGTCAACCCACGAGTTGACTCATTTAGTTGTTTGTACGGCACCAGGCCGGCCCATGCCCACCCCTACTATGTGTATTGTTAGGGGTTCCGTTTTGCCGAATTAAAACTTTTGGGATTACTATTGTATTTTGAGGATCAAATATGCTCAAATTTAAAAACTACGAGACCAAATCTACTAAAATACTTAAACTATGACTAAAATATGTAATTTTCTCATATTTTTAAATTATGTTAACTACTAAACTAAAATATATTAATGCATTTATTTTTTTGTTTGAGGTATTTAGAAATTAGAAATTAGAAATTAGAAATTAGAAATTAAATTATTCTAATTTGCTTTTGGTGCTGATTGCGAAATATATAAAAATAATAAATATAACTTCCCGTTTTTGTAGCCAGTGTTCGGGGAATTGTACAAATGTGAGGAAATTATAACATCATCGATGTCCAATCTTTGTCCTTGCTGACTGGTTCTATGAACTGGGCTTAACCTAATCGGAGCGAAACCTTCGCCTTTTATTGTGCGTGTAAGAGAAGGTAATTGATTGTTTATTGGGCGTGTCTGAAATTGACCCACTAATTAACTTGTTCTTCTTCTTTTGATCTGCACCCGCTTCATTGTTTTTGGGAGGTCATCTGGATTATGAAACTGGATTCTGCTTTTCATTTTTTTGTAAATTATGTTTGTTTATTTTTCGGTCGTTCTGTTTAGTTTTGGGAATCCTTGGTCGTGTATATGTTGCCTCTGTTAGCTCTTTGTTTCTTTTTTGCTCAAATCAAATGTCTTCTTCTGTGGTTGTTATCTTAGTCTTTTCATGACACTCAATTTTCAGTGGG
>RWGZ01001393.1:68640-110359 GCA_009725065.1 Utricularia reniformis
ATGCATATCGTTATATTTGTCATTCACTTCTTCCGTTATCTTTCTCTTAACTGGCCCCATATTCACTGTTACAGCAAAACAATGGAATTATTTTGGTTATTAATGAAACATGATATGAAAATACAATTTCAGAACTAAAAATCAGTGATTGTACAAAAGAATTAAAACATAGTTTAGAACCAAAGAAAAAACCAAGAAAACAAGTTTCAAATAGAAGCATACAAAGATTGGATTCATAAGAGAAAAGTGGTACCAAGAAGAAGTTTTAGACGCAAATCGTCATGAGAACAAAGTCCCGTTGTAGTGTTGCCCTAATTTATAATCGTCCACTTTAGGCCCAATCAAAGAATCTTTGGCCCAATAAAATCCAACAAAGTAGGGATGTGCACGACTGTTATCGACCGGACGATAACAGTATGTGTTGATCGTCATGTAATAAGCATGAGTTGATCCATATATATATTTATTTTAGGGTAATATCTGTATCCTCAATTTACAGTATGTGTAAAGGGAATGTACTCTAAATTATGAAATTGTAAATATTATACATTTTTTGAACAAAAACATGTATTTATAGTCCTCAAACTTCAATTAAATGCAAATAAGACACCTCAAGTTTTCAATACCGTTTATCTTTGGCAGTTGAATGAACTCGTAAATTTTTAATATTTTATGCACAATTATCGAATATCAATGGTAAATTTTGTATAATTTTTCAAAGATGACTTATTTGCGTAATTTATGAGAGGTTTTCAAACGATTTTCAACTTACGGAAAATCGGGTGCTAGAATGTCAAGGGTCAAAAAACAAAACGGTATTGATAATTTTAGTTGTTATTCATGCAATTTCGTAAATTAAGAACATATTCTTTACACCGCCTGCAAGTTGAGGGCTAATTATATAATATTCTCATTTATTTTATAAGAAATAATGTATTAAAATATATTTAAAAACTTTTAAATAATAAAGGTAATTTACAATGAGTCTAATGTTTCATGCTTGGTGAGTAATTATGCAGGTTAGGACTCTAGTTGATGATATATATTTATTAATTTTAATTATTAGTGAAATCTTATAATAAAAGATGTGATAAACACATCTCAAGCTTTAGACGTTCAAAGAAATCATTTTTACCTTGGAAACATACAAATTGTCTTAACAATAAGAAAAACTAATGAAGCAAAAAAATACGACAAAACAAAAATTTAGAATAGGTCGGGATAGTAGAATTGCGTAAAATACCACCGAGTGTGGCATGGTTATGTTTTTTTACCACCAATTATGTTTGTGTATTTTCATCAATTCTATTTTGCCAAAAGAGAATTGCGATTGGGAACAAAAACTGTAAATAAAATACAATTTAAGGCGCTCGATTTAACGTAAATTGACTACGTTAAAGCGGTCGATTTAGCCTAACGTGAATTGTTTAATATTTAAGGATCCGTGATTTCCTTCTCCCTATCGCGATTTTGGCCTAGTTTTTTCGTTGCTGTTCTTCTCGGCTTTCCTCCGCGTTCCTCCGTTGTTATCGTTGCCTTACTCCGGTGTTGTCGCATTTATGTTGGTAATCAAATCGTAAAGTATCTCCCTTCCCCACTCGTAGCCTGTCAGGCTAGGTGTGTTAAGCATATTCGATTGGAAGCTCTTCGGTTAAGTAACGGTGTTGGTAATCAAATTAGCCTTCATCCTTTGTTATCGTTCCCCCAGCTGTTGTTGGTAATTTTTGTAAAGTTTTGGAACATTATTTGTGACAAATTGATTAGTTACGAAATTAGTTGTTACGATAACAACTAATGTGTGATTGTAATTTATTTAATGTGTGGAAAACGATTATAAATTAAGTATAGAAAAAACAAGACAATTTTAGAGTGGAAAACCTCAAAATCTGAGAAAAAAACCACTTGACTAAGAGTTGTAAATGCCCTTAGTCGATTCAATAGACAAGGTACTGATCACAAATGCCATGTTTATTCTTTTTACAGCAAAATGAAGAAAACTTATCGAAAATAAATCGATAGATGACCAAGCAAGAAGCTAGCAAGGAGAATCAAAAGAATGATCATTTTCTTTGCTTCCCAAATGTCCTTTTTATACGTCTACTGTGATGCGTGAACATTAAAGTGTCGTTTTGTACTTGTCTTCTGCGGTTAGGTCGGCTCGTGTGAGGCAAGACAGCCGCCGGGCATGACTTCATAGGACTGCACGACGCTAGGCTTTTCGGCGCTACTAGCCAGCTATCTCCAAACTAAGGGAGGCTCATATGACTCCGCCGGATCTACCTCTAACAGGATTGTCGGAGGTTGCTGTCGTGTGTTGAGGAATGTGGATGGCCCGAAGCGTAGCCTGTAAGATGTGGACCGATAGGTCATTGTGAGGGGGAGACAGCTTGGCCATATCGATCGGGACCGATCTATATGAACGGACGGTCGGGCCCGACTGACCTGGCTGGGCCGCCCATTCACGTGGGCTGGATCTGGGCCTCCAAGTTCGGCTTATGTGACTTGGGCTGGTCTGACTAAGTTTGGCCCTAATCAGGTTCGGGGTACCGGTTTCCGGGGATCTCATCACTAGCCCCTCGGACTCTATCACCACCATGGTGGTGATGTGAGTTCGATTATCAGATTGAGAGCGTTGAGGCAGAAGTGCCCGATCGAAACAACGGAAGACTGTACCCGAACTGGTCGTAACGGCGTCCTTGGGGACCGATTCTGCACTTAGAAATTTCAGAGTGTGAATTTTCAAATTTGAAATTCATAACGGTTAAAGGTAAAAGCACAATTCAGGGCTCAATATTAGCCAGCGCCTTTCATTATTCCACAGGGGGGACAGGCTGTCAGATTGCAACCGCCTGCAGTAATAACGTGTCACCCTGTGATTGGATAATGCGCAGCTATAAAAGTCGGGATTTCTGCTCTGAGCAACCATCGTTGTAGCTTTGCGAAAAAACTCTCCGAGCCCTAGAATTCTCTGGCGATTCCGTTCGACCATCTTCCAACTCCAGTTCTCTCAAAAACTTTAAGGTAACCATTCATGGCACCTCGTAGGGCTAGGTATCCAGTATTTTCTGAAATGGACATCGAAGTATTTCGGGCCAAATTTTCAATTCCTGCCCATTATTCCATCTGGAGGAGGAAGGAAGACGTTCCCTGCTTCCTTCCTGCCGAGATGAATGTTTCGGCTAAATCCATACCCGTTAGATATGCCTCCATGAGATCTGGCCTGCGTTTTCCCATTCATTCTTTTGTCGCAGCCCTACTCCGGGAGATCCACTGCCCAACCTTTGCTCTTTTCCCTGGCAGTTATGTCTATATAATCACCATCATTTTCTACTGCCATAAACAGGGGGTAGAACCAACCCTTAAACATTTTTTCAACCTATTCCTGGTGGGATCCTGCAGGGGAAGGAGGTTATTAGGGTGTCGCAGGTTGTACTATCTAGCGACCCGAACGAAGGATTGTATTATCGTAGACAAGGAAGATTCCCTTCATGAATGAGAATCTTGTTACATCTGGATAGACATCCCGAGGGAGAACCTGTTGAAGGTTACCTTCTTAACCTCCAATCCCGACATCGGGAAGTTGGACCGAAATCGGTTCAACCCATCCCGTCAAGATATTGCCAATACCTTGGCAATGCTTCCTCCTCCCGAAAGGCGTTTGAAACGAATAGACATACTTCAGGAGAAGAAGCTGTTAGAGATAGGGGTAGCAGGTAGAACTGACGTCCCTACCCCGAAAGGCATATTCTCTAGCTCCGACTCGTCGGGATCAGAAGGATCGGATACGACTTTGGTTTCCTTTAGTTCATATCTCCTGATCCTTATTATTTTTCTTTTGTAGTTTCCACCGATACGATGTCTGGAAACTGACTTGCCGCGCTGGCCACTGCTGCAAAGGCCAAAAAGGACGTCCAGCTGCAAGCGTCCAAGCCAAAGCCCAACGCCGCTGCTGGGTCTTCACTATCCGCGGGGAGCTCCATCAGCCAGAGGCCTGAGCCCCGATCGATGGATGAGGTGGACGAGGTGATTTCTAAAAGAATTCGCTCGTTAGGCCTTCCGGCTATGTACAGAATCGGGAATAACTCCCCTGTGGATCTTAACGTCGTGTGGTTGTTGCTGCAGGGGTCAATGCGGGTGGAGGACGTCCGCCCATCCTCCAGTTTAGGGGACAGAGTATCGAAGCCTCCTGTCCCCACATCGACGAGCAAGCGGGGCCCCGAAGAGGAAGCTCCTAAGCAATATAAGAGGTTGCGGTCAGCCGTGAGTAGACCTGCAGCCCCGATCTCGATGAATGGGATCACCATCGGGGAGAGCTCGGCCCCTCCCTCGTCGAACCACGAGTCCATTCGGGAGGCTATCCAGGAGATGGTAGCCTCCGTTTCCAAAGCAAGGGGACCGAAAAGGGTCCCCCCTTCATGGAAGAACGTCGTTCTTGAAGAATACCGGCTCTTGGGGAGAAAAAACCCACCCGGTATCGACGGCGCACTTCCTGGCCTGGTGCTATCCTATCTGGAGTCCCAGACTGTAGTAAGCAATCTCTAGCTTTCGTTGCCCCGATCGGGTCTGTGTTTTTTATCAAAGTTGTTTCTTGCAGGCTCATAGAAGGGCTCTGGACCTTGCATGTGCCGTCCAGCTAAGCCGAAGCATCTCTTCGGCTTCTGAAGCTCTGGAGAGTCGACTTGCCTTAGCTCAGCTGCAAGTCGAGATCAAGCAATAAGAGCTGGAATCGGTCCTGGCCGATCGGGACCGCTTGAATGGAGAGCTGCTTGGAGCGGCCACTGAGCATTCAATAGCTACTTCTAAGGCTGGAGAAGCCCAAGCAGCTGCAAACTCCGCAACGGCCCGCGTTTTGGAACTGGAGCGTCAGATTCATAAGATATCTGACGAGAGCAACAGACTTCTCCTTTGGTCACAGGAAGAGAAAGATGCCTTAAGGGAGGAAAAAGAAGTATTAAAGGAAGATTTGGTTAGGGTTACAGGAGCAACTGAGGGGGCGGTCCGGGAAGCCCTTCTGGGTTTTGCCCGATCACCCCTGATGTTTGCCTTAGCGGCAAACGTCTATGGACCGAGTGTCTCCCAATATATGGATAACATGAAGGACCAAATGATCAGCAAATTTGGTATGGATCCCGAAGATGAACGTTGGGAGACGATCGACCCCCTAACCAAAGATGGAAGCTTCCGAGAGATCCCAGAACTGGAAGAACCCCCGCTGAAGAACGATCCCAACTATCCCCTCTTTGACCTGATGGAGAGATCGATCAATGAGATAGTTGAAGAGAAGGGCAAAAAGGTAGAGGATCTCAAGGCATGGATCGTGGAGAAGTCTAGAGAAGCAGACAAGGAAGAAGGACAAATAGACTAGGTCTTTAATTTTCTAGTCCATTCCTTTCTGTATTTGCTTTGTAAACTCCATTTTTTCAATTGAATATTTTTGCTAAGTATAAGCTCGGGGTTCAAGCTGAACCCGGACCGAACGGTCCTCTCAACTTAACTTTGAGTCATGCTGGGTTTAATAAGTTAGGGGATTTTAACTGCGCCAACAGACCACACTTGAATCCGTCCCTGTAAAATATTATGACATTGGTGGCTTTGCTTTGGTTCTTTATAAGTCCCATGACAAGCTTAGCCGAAGCCCCGGTTCTGAGAACAGTCCCATGGCGAGCTTCGGCTTGCGTTTTGACTGGCTAACTCTGTCATTGTTATCTCGTTCATGGCTAAGCACAAGAAAGCAAGGGCTGTTTCTAGGTGGTGGGTGCCATCGAAGGGGAAATTAAGTTCGAAGTGAGTTCTGGGAGTTTTGCGATCCATCTAAGTACTCAGCAAGCGTAGAGGCAACTGACTCATCAGAGCAGTCACACTACTTGGGAGCCTTATGGATGGACCGCTACAGTCACCAGTCCAAACTCGTCCAGAAAATCCAACTTCAAGCTCGGTCACTCACCTAGCTAGAAATAGTTTGTATTGCACCCATTGCAACTTATTCATGTATGAGAAACATTTTACAGTTCAGAATTGTCAAATAGCATCAAATGCTTTATATAAAATATCGCCTTAGGTTCATAACATTCCAGGTTCGGGGGATCTCGCTTCCATCCAAAGTTTCTAACTTATAAGCCACAACCCCTATGTTCTTCAGGACTCGATAGGACCCTTCCCAGTTCCTGTCCAGCTTCTCAACGTTTCTCTGAACTCTCACATTCCTAAGAACGAGGTCACCTTATGAGAATTCTCTAGGCAAGACCCGTTTATTATGAGCCCGCTCCATTGTTCGCTTATAGGCACACATGTGCATAGATGACGTTTCTTTTCTCTTCAATCATTTCCAAATCTAAGGATCTTCGCACATCGTTCAGATACTCGTCATATTGGGTTATTCGAAGTGATCGCATGGCCACTTCCACTGGACTGACCGCTTTGGACCTGTATACCAAAGAAAATGGAGATTCTTTGGTCGTTGAACGGGGAGTAGTCCGGTAAGCCCATAGAACCTCGTAGATGTGATCGGGCCACTTTCCTCCAAAATCTTCCAACTTAGTTTTTAATCCCTTCATGATAACTTTGTTGGATACTTCCGTCAATCCGTTAGTCTGGGGATGAGCCACCAATGAAAAATGTTGAGCAATACCCAATTTGACGCAAAGATCCCGAACGGCTTTACCGTGGAATTGAAGTCCATTATATGATACAAAAGCTCGAGGTACTCCAAAGCGACTTATGATGTTCCTCCACAGGAAGTGTTTCACAACTTTTTCGGAAATAATAGTCACCGCTTCAGCCTCGATCAACTTTTTATAATATTCAACCGCCACATTGCAGAACTTTCGCTGCTTGACCGATCGAGGAAACGGTCCCAAGATATCAACCCCCCATCTGTCAAATTGACAAGGAAGTTGAGTCATTAATAGGGGTGCTCCTGGCAGTTGGGGGACAGAAGAATGGTGTTTGCACGCAGCGCAACGTCTTGTGTACTTTTTAGCATCTTCGAGGAGCATTGGCCAGAAATACCCGGCCCTAATAATGCAATGATATAGTGAACGGGCCCAAGAATGTATACCGCATATCCCTTCATGAACATAAATCATGACGGCCTCAGCCTCGATAGAGGATAGGCATCGCAAGAGCGGTCCTTCAAAACTTTTCTTGAATAATTGTCCATCATTTAGCACATATCGCTTCGCCCGGGTCTCATTCTTTCTGGCCTCAAATGCATTTTCAGGTAGATACCCATCGGTCAGATACTTGACAAAAGGGGCCATCCACGTGGGCTCCGCTGATGAGTCAATGGCATTTATTTTCAAGTCATGGAGTTCATGGCATAAAGCCCCAACTTCCTCAAGCGACTGTTCGGTCACAGAAATTTCGACCGAAGGTCGGTCCTAAATGTGGATATATTGTGCCTGGTCCAATGTCCGGTAAGCCTGCAGCCAGTTTGGCTAACGCGTCGGCTACCTTATTTTGTTCTCTAGGCACATGGTCAAGTGAGAATTCACGGAACTTTCTTGACATCTTCAGGACCTTTGCATGGTATAGCTTCATGGTTGGCTAATGTGTTTCAAATCGTCCTGCGAATTGCTCCACCACCAACTTGGGGTCTGAGAACATTCGCACTTTAGAAACTCCCATCTTTTGGGCTAAGGTCATCTCCGACAGCACAGCCTCGTATTCCACCATGTTGTTCGTTCTAGAAAACAAGAACTTGACAGCGGAGTGGATAACGTCGCCTTGAAGTGTAGTGAGGGTGAGATTTCATGAATTTCGTGGTCCTTGCAATCTCCACGTCTCCCATCAAGGCTAAAGTCCTCACAGATTACGTGGTCGAGATGACCCGATCAGTCATATTTCTGAACCAAGAGGACGACCGATGGGTCATTTATGTTGACGGATCAACCTTCGGGGAACGAATTCCAAATACATGAAGCTGATCTTGATTTTCCACTTAGCCAACCTTTCATTGGAGTCCGTCTGACTCAAAACAGCCTTCAGAGGCTGATCAGTATACACATAAACCTTTCGGCTTTCAAAATAATGCTTAAACTTGGATATAGCTTTCTGCAAGGCCATCATGAATTTTTCCAAGGTAGTGTATCTGGTTTCGGCTGGTACCAGGGAATGACTCACGTAGTAGACAGGTCAGTGAAAGTCATCCCCAATGCTTACCAAAGTTGCGCTAACTGCGGCCTCTGATACGATCAGATATAACCCTAAAGGTTCATGGCAAGTCGGGCTCACCATCACAGGAGGAGTGCTCAGATAAGTCTTCAAGTATGAGAATATCTGATCGCACTCTTAGGTACAGCTGAGATGGTTGGCTTTTCTTAATACCTTGAAAAAGGGGAGAGCCCTATCCGTGGACCTAGAGATAAACCTGCTCAGCGCTGCCAATCGGCCAGTCAACCTCTCAAATTCTCGCTTGTTTCTCGGATGTTGCATGTCAAAAATCACCTGGACTTTCTCCGGATTAACCTCTATGCCTTTCTCAGAAACGTAATATCCGATGAACTTGCCACTTCGAATCCGGAAGCAACACTTGTTCGGATTTAGTTTGAGCTTATATTTACGGCATACTTCAAAACAACGAGACAAATAAGGAATATGATATTCATCATTCATGGACTTGACAATCATATCATCAACATACACTTCCATAACGTTGCCTATCAAATCCCTAAATATGTTATTGGCCAACCTCTGGTATGTTGCTCCAGCGTTCTTTAAGCCGAAAGGCATAACCTCATAGCAATAAACGCCGTCTTCTGTCATGAACGATGACTTCTTCTGATCTTCCTTAGCAAGGAAGATCTGATGGTACCCGGAGTAAGCGTCCATGGTACTCATCATTGTGCTGCCAGCTATAGCATCTACCAATCGGTCAATATGCGGCAGTGGGAAAGGATCCGACTCACAGCTCTTGTTGACGTCGGTAAAATCAATGCACGTCCTCCACTTCCCATCTGCCTTGGAGACCACCACTGGGTTCGCAACTCATTCAGTGTAGCGAATCTCTCTAACGAAACCCGACCGCAGCAACTTGTCCACTTCGGCTCGGATGATCTCAATCTTCTCGGGAGAATAGCGTCTCTTCTTTTGCCTAATAGGCTTGGTTCCGAGCTCAGTGTTGATCCGATGCTCACTCTCGAATCGGTCAATCCCCGGCACATCGTACGGGGTCCAAGCGAATATGTCCACATTGCTTCTCAGCAAGCGGACCAGCTCTTCTTCGAAGGTAGGGGCCAAATGTACCCTAATGCGAGTAGTCTTGGTTGAGTTATCCTCAACCAAGTTGATAAGCTTGAACCCAACGGGTTCCATGGCCTGCCTCGGGTGCAGGGGCTCTTCGAGCAGATCCACCCGAGCTCTCTTGATTGGTGCCAAGGTTCAGCACGAGCTCATGTAGCACTGTCTTGCTACTTTCTGGTTCCCCTTGACAGAAATCAACTCCATAAGTGGAGGGGAACTTGAGCATCATGTGGTATGTAGAAGGGACCGCCTCAAACTTACTGAGGCCGGTCAGTCCAATAATGGCGTTGTAAGCCAGATCGACTTCAACGACTATAAACTCCAGGGTTTCCGATCGGTCCCAACCTGACTCCCCTAAAGCGACTGGGAAAAGAATTTTCCCGCACGGGATGACACTCCTCTGGTCGAATGCCCAAAGAGTTATGTTGGCGATAGGAAGATCATGAGCCGCGGCTCCAATCATCTCAGCCACTTCAAGCTTCATCAGATTGCATGAAGCTCTGGTGTCCACCAAAATCCTATGGACCCATTGGTCGGCGATGATTCCAGTGATGAGGAGAAGATCATCACATGGATCGGTAACCCCTTCTCAATCGGCTGCGGTGAAGGTGATATCGCCCTCGAAGGTAGAGGACCGCTCAGCCGATTCATATTTGACCAACGCCACAGATTCAGAGCTTTCGGGAATCTCCTCACGCGCTACTCTTTTTCGCTCCCTGACCGACTCGTTAATTCTTATTCCGCCGGAGATAACATAAATGTCTCCGACGACCTCTCTTTCCCTAGGCACCTCCTCATTCGGGGGAGGTTGGGTGCCTATTTAAGCAGGTGGAGGAGCTGGCTGCTCCCGCCTTCCACCTTCGTTTCGCTGGGCTATGCCGCCATGGCCCCGCCATCTCTTCCTTCCGCCCTGGCCACGGTTTTCTTGATCGTGCTGGCATCTATCTTGTTCGGGTTGGGGGGACCTTCGGTCTCCTGCCCGATCGTTGTAGTTTCAGGGCTGGCCCCGATTATCTCTCCCCCTCGGCCTGTGACGATCGTCACCTTGATGGCTCGTTCGGGGAGAGTCCGCTCGCTTGCCCCTATGATCATTATGATCGGGCTTTTCCTTATTCATTGCCGCTACCGTCTCTCGCAGTAGCGGGCATTTCAACGTCGGGTGATCGCGGTTGTGATGCAACTCGCAATAAACCCGATTGTCCTCCTTCTTCGGGGGGACATTCTTCTCAGCCACAGCCGCAACTTCCTGCTGCTGCCTCTTAGGGTAAGACACCCTATGATCATCTACAGGATCAGAATTCCCGCTAGGCTTTCGATATCCCACTCCCAGCGCTTCATCCACCTTGATATACTTGTTGATTTTCTGAAATGAGCTTTCCCAAGGTGGACGGTGGACTCTTCACAAGGCTGGCCGAAAGGCCGCACGGTCCCAAGACCTGTTGCAAGATGTCAATTTTATCTAGGAGCTCCAACTTAATACCCCGAGCAGTTCTGTTGATCTTCTCCATAAAAGAGCGGAGACTCATCTTTGACGGGATATACTTCAAGCTTCGAGGCGGTCCTACATTTGGAGCAAACTGCTCCGAGAAAGCTAGGATGAATCCGCCATACGACTGTATGGATCGGGCCGGTAAGTACTGAACCATGTTCAGGTATTGCCCTATAACCCTGCCGCGAAGATGCAGCACTTCAGTGAGTCAGACGCCCGAACGATCCCCATCCTCAGCTCGAAATCCGTGACGTGATCAATCGGATCACCCTCGCCTCGGAATACCGGCAACCCTTCGGGGTTGTGGTAGTATCGATTGGGGACTGCCGCCCAGATCTCTTCGGAGAAAGAGAGCATCAAATCTCCCAACGCGGCGGAGACACCTCCAAATTGTTGGGATGACGTCTAGGCTACATGCAGATTATGCCATCAGTCATCATCCTTGCTCCGCCTGATCGGGGCATCCATGGCCCGATCAAATAGTCCAGGATTGCGCCCCAGATTAGGCCCATAATCCCTCTGCGTTCGTAGGGTTTCCAACTACCTGGTAAGTTCGTCGATGCGTTTCTGCATCTGTTCCTGTTCCTTCCCAGGAACGGGAGTTGGAGTTCTAATTGGAGAAGGTGGAGTCGATGAGTATCTCGGCCTCCTCATCATCACTCCGCGCCTGATAATCTCCTCTTCATCGGAGCTTTGCGCGTCTGGGTCGCATTCGTACCCTCTNCTTCTTATTTTTACTATTAAATCTTGTTCTTCCTTTTTGTTAGGGTTCGTAGATCCGTCGCTTCCTTTCAATCCTCGACAGAAAATGTAAGCTATGCTTCTCTTCAGATATGGTAATGTGTGTTTTTAGCTTTTTTTGTATTCTTGGAGATTCTCATTTCTCGGGACTGACAAAAAGAACAGATTTCATCATTCTTGATAGTTAGTTCTTGAGTGGATAGGAAGATTCTCGGTATTGAAATCTTAGGTAGTAATTAGTGACATTTCTACAAATTTAAAGTCTCATTTCTACAGATTTCTTCTTTCTCGATAGTTATGGATTATCATATTTCTATAATTGAAAGACAAAATAATACTTTAGTATTCATAATGCATTCGCATAACCATTTTTTATATAACATCATTTTTAATTCATTATTCATTATTTACCCTCAGAACACTTAAACATATTTATATTCTATAAATACATTCTGATAATTCATTCTAAAAACACATTTGAATTCTAATAATAACACACCCTAAATTATATTAATTAAGAGCATTGAATATTTATAAATTTAATATATTGACACAATCAATGTTTTAATTAGTGGAAGGTACGTGTTCTACCCAACTCGTATAAGTTAGCCCAAAGAGTTCGGAATTTTAAGTTTTATATTTGTCATTTTTGTAAATGTGATTAAAGAGTATAAAACAAGACGACTTTTCTAAATTAAATTACAATTTAAATTATACAAAACAATCTATTTGCACGATCTTTCTATAAAACATCTCTAATAAGCCTTAATGATATAGACACAAAGCTATCATTATAAGCAATTTCCCTATATAATTTGGAAGACAACAACTAAAAGGGTGCTTTTTTCTAGTTTTTAGAATGTTTTATATCGATCAGAAATTCCATACTAATTTGGATTAGTTGCAAATTTGATTTTTTGTATAAATTAAAATAATAATAATTAAATATTTTTTAGATCTTACCCGAATAACAAGTATTAATATCGGGAAAATGTAGATACAGCTTGGTATTTGACCTGAAAAAATATTGAGATTGTTTGGTTTAACTTTTCAAAATCACTTTAAGTTGTGGTGACCGTAAAGTGCGTTGAGATGACCATTATAATTAAGATCGAGTTTTTGAAAAAATTGTTTCCAAAAACTGAGGTAATTGTATTGTGATTTCAATAAAATGTATATTTAACATTTATAATAATATATTTGTTATAGATGAATATAAGTCAAATAAATAATAAAGAGTTCATATATAATAAACTAATATCTATTGAATTTTTTAATAACTTATTTTACAATAATGTATAGAAATATAGATTATGACTTGTTATCGCTACTAAAAATTGGCAATAACAAAATTTAGACCCCCTATGGGTATGAGTTATATGAAAAAGTAATACGAAAACAAGAAGAAAAAATACACGATTTTGTAGGTGGAAAACCTTCCTGTAAAATACATGATAAAAAACCACTCCAGCCGTAGCATTGAAATCCTCTATAAACATCCAGTTTGCATATTTACAACCAGAGAAAAAGATGTAGAAATCGAAAAGAAAAAAATATCATCATCGGTTGCCATAGTAGTAGGTTTTCTGCCCGGAAAAGAAATGAATGTCGATCTCTTCATTAGGTCATCAATAAAACCATTTACCTCCTTTTCTTTAACTCATTAACCATCTTTATATAATGTGGAATCCAGCCCAATTATAATTCTCTGGACTCATCAATAATAAAGTCCAATAAATAGTAGCTCAATAATCTCCAAATTAAGTACAATGGTTCACTAAATAAGTAACACGATCCAAATATCAGGAAAAGCTATAAGCAATGTCAATCATCAAAATATGTCGATCTGCTTTATTTCTCGACTGGGGAACGTCTATATAGAAATAGATGTGTCATCAAATAATAAATTTCTTAGCGCGATATCATGATTTCACAAAAACAATTTATAAATATATAGTGATTTCATAGGGTCCATTATTACGAAACTTTACATATATTTTATCTTTCTACAATACACATATTTGTAAGTAATTACCTGAAACATATAATTTAATTAAAAATATATTTTATAACTTGGAAAAGATGAAGTAAGATTTATGAAATGAGAATAAATGTACATACTGTTTGATTTTAAATGAATAAATTTTTGCACAAAAAAGACTCGTCCTCTCATAGAGGGTTGCGAAAACTTTTGGAAAACTGCTACAGCTGCTCAGGTCATTCTTTAGTTTCGAAAGTCAAATTAGATTCAAAGTATTCTGTAACTGCAGATACTAATGGTAAAACAAATATCATTACAAAAGAACCTCAACATCAATATCTACCGGAGGAGCAGCAATGAACGCAATAATAAATACAGAAGTTGCGGTCAATAAGGGAGATTTACTAAACCCAGGTGGATTGACCGTACATATCAAGGTATGACCATCACATGACCTCCAAAAATCCCGTACGATCAACGTAATTCACTAGATCATTTGGAAGTTGAAAAAAAAATTTTGTACGTTGACCACATCGTAGCGGCCACAGTAAAACAAAGCAACCCCATTGAGTTCTCAATATATCCATATGAGATTCAATATCATATTCAGAATACATAAGAAAAAAATCAAACTTTTGATATCAACAGTTAATCCATGGAGCTCGATAACATTTTTTGGATTTCATGGAGAATCGTGAATCCTATACGTTTGGAAAATAGGAATTTGTGTCTCTAGTTTGGTGTTGGCTCACGTAGAAATTATATGCTTTAATGGTCATGAGAGTGTTCATATAACTTAACTGAAAAGTAGATTACTTTGAAAAAGATATTAATCTTCATAAAAATAATCTTATAAATTAGAATATTTCTATTTTACAATCATGTGGAAGAGTATCTCTGATATTTCACTTTTGTAGAAAGTTGTTTTAGATATGGGTTTGTTTTCAATTAATATTTCATTTCCACAAAAATCTATTTTGACTATTTGATAAATATCCTTTGCTCATAATTTTGTTAATAGTATATAAATAAGCACTTAATAATTTATTGCAATTATTTAACCTACACAATACAAAAATATATAAATACTCGTATATTATTACATAATACATGTATGATAACAACATAATATATAGAGTTTTCATCCAATTTTATTACACAATAATTACACTGTGGATTATGATACATAATTAAATCCATTCCCTTCAAGTTGTTGTCTTACTTAATCTTATTCTTGAGGTATTTAAAATTTAACTCCATTAGTCTCATAATTAAAGGAGATTTTATGAAATAAACGTATAATGTGACTTACATGTATATTTATTCTTTGAAATCTCAGAAAGCTTCATGATTATCGATTTATACAACAAAAATTATCATAATCAGTAGCAATAAAATTATTTTATTTTAACAAAATACACTTAAAATGTGAATTATATTCATATTTATTCTTAGAATCTTCTGAAAGTCCTATAAATGTTGATTTATACAACCAAATAAATTCCATAATCATTAGGAATAACATTTTTTTATGTTCAAAAAATAAACTAAAAATGTGAATTACATGTATATTTATTATTAGAATTATCAAAAAGTTCTTCAAATGTTGATTTATATATACATCCCAAAAGTATATCATAATCAATAGGAATAAAATTATTTTAGGTTAACGAAATAAACGTACGATGTGATATTTATTTCATATTTATTAATATTTGATTGATAAATTATAAAAATAATCAAAATATAAGTGTATGGATGTAATGATGAAATGAAAATTGATTTATTTAAATATTAAACTAATGTTGGGTGTTATGGTCCCTTTTTAAGGGTACCAACAGTCGTCCGGTTCGTTCAACAAACGAATTCGGTTCTGATTTGTTTTAGATGTGGAAGACGATTAAAAAGCTGGAAATAAATAAGTGCACGGCGATGTATAGTGGAAACCCCAGGAATTGGGGTAAAAACCACTCGACTAAGAGCAGGTTATGCTCTTAGCCTGTTCACTAATGAAATAACTCATAGTTCATACAGCAAAGGCTAAAGAAAATGACAAGGTAAAGAAAGAGGTAAGAATTCCGGCAGGGTAACGGTCTGTTCTTCCGCGTCCAAAGGGTCCTGCTATTTCAGTCGTCTTGCCCTGTATTTATAGAGTTCATAGCATGTGTAAATCACGCTCCGTAACCGCCTCTGACAGGTTTGTTAGAGGTTGTTATCGCGGGATGTAAAACGAGGTTGGGACCGAGGCGTGGTCTGCGTGATCGGGCCCGAAGCGTGGTAAACGTGGGAAGGCCCGAAGCGTGGTAAACATGAGTTGTAACCGTTCTGTAACCGCTCGGACCGAACCCAGGTGCCAGCTGGCAGAAAACGTTTTATTTCGTTAAGGTTAGCTTCGGTCCTCTAGTTGAACATCGGGCCGCTCTTCCTTAGAGGTGTAAATGGGCTGTANGTCTTGCCCTGTATTTATAGAATTCATAGCGTGTGTAAATCACGCTCCGTAACCGCCTCTGACAGGTTTGTTAGAGGTTGTTATCGCGGGATGTAAAACGAGGTTGGGACCGAGGCGTGGTCTGCGTGATCGGGCCCGAAGCGTGGTAAACGTGGGAAGGCCCGAAGCGTGGAAAACGTGAGTTGTGACCGTTCTGTAACCGCTCGGACCGAACCCAGGTGCCAGCTGTCAGAAAACGCTTTATTTCGTTAAGGTTAGCTTCGGTCCTCTCGTTGAACATCGGGCCGCTCTTTCTTACGTGTGCCAATGGGCTGTAGGGGTTCGTTTTCACTATTTGAATCGGCCCAACTGTTGCTAGGCCTCACCTATCACAAGGTACCCGATCCTAAAGTTCTCATCACTAGCCCCTTGGGCTTGATTGCCAATCACAGAGGTGATACAAGACCGATCACATGATGTTTGCACATTCATGAGAACAAGGGACCGTACCTATAGATAGTGGGAGTCCAGGGGACCGATCTTTGCTTTAGTGTATGAGTCAATTACATTTGAAACTCAATAACGTATATTTAAGTTATATTTTTATCTTCGTTATTCTTTAAATATTAATATCTCGACCCGCGCCTCTTCATATTCGACAGTTCAAGAGGCGTGATGAGTGCGCCCCGTACAGGCGCTGTTTTGGACAGTATTACGTGGCGGCTCACCATTGGTTGGGAGATTAATATTTAAATCAGGATTCTGGGCATTGTTTCTCCTCACCGTCATTATCGCGAAGGAGAAATTGCAGCAAGTTCTTTGTGCCCTCAATCGATTTTTCATCCAACCCTTTTTCAATCCGTTTATCCTAAGGTATACACTTATGGCTCCCCACAAAATGCGTTACCCTTCTATGTCTGAGTTGGAAATTGAGGAGTTTAGGTTTAGGTTTTCAATTCCGGCACATTACTCTATCTGGAAGGGACGGGAAGATATTCCATGTTTCCTTCCGGCGGAAATGAATGTGCTGGCATCGGCCATTCCGGTCAGTTACGCCTCTCTTAAGTGCGGGCTTCGTTTTCCGCTACATCCCTTTGTAGCGGCCGTGCTTAAGGAGATTCACTGCCCCACTTTTGCGTTGTTCCCGGGCAGTTATGTGTACATAATAGCGTTCATTTTTTATTGTTACCAACAGAATCGGGCCCCGACCCTAGAACACTTCTTTAACCTGTTCTTGGTAGGATCCCGAAAGGGGAAGGGTATGTTAGGTTGCCGCAAGTTATATTATATAGCGGTGCGCACCAAAGAGTGCGCAATTGTAGATAAGGAAGAATCTATTCATGCGTGGGAGGCCTGCTATGTGTGGATAACAATCCCCAAAGAGGATCTGTTGAAAGTATGGCCGTGCCTCACCCACCCACGCATAGGTCAGTTGGACCGAAGTAGGTTCAACCCCTCCCGCACGGACACCGCAAATACGCTTGCGATGTTCTCCCCTCCCGAAGCACGCCTTAGGCGAATAGATCTGCTTCGGGAGAAAAGATTGATAGAAATAGGTGTTGCGGGTAGGACCGGAGCCCCACCCCCGAAGGGGGTTTTTTCTAGTTCAGATCCATCAGAAGGATCGGGTATGATGTAGTGCTTATATTTTAATCTTTCCTGATCCTTATGTATTTGTTTTGCAGATTCGACTGAGACAATGCCAAGCTCCCCCTTCAAACGCATGGCAGCTGCTTCGGTCCGTCCTTCTGAAGGACAACGTGAAGCATCGATCAGCGCTGAGGGGAGCGAATCAGCAACGAGGGGTGCGCTGTTCCCTTCGGGGTCCGGGAACCCCCCCGATCCAAACAATCGGCGCGGGCACGCTGACCCTTCGCTGCACAGGGCAGTCTTCCTCTGGGGACGGGCATGCGTTTCGGGTATTTGGAGTGGTAGAGGAGGTGATAAAGGCTCGGATTCGTTCTTTGAGCTTGTCCAGCCTCTATCAAATCGGTAATGCCTCCTTCATTAATGCTAAAACTGTTACTTTGTTGATGCAGGGAGCCGTTCCCGTGGAGAAGAATCTCCCCGGTCCTCAGCTCAAGGTGAACGTCTCCCTGCCGCCGGTCCCCTTAGGAAGCCCCGCAGGAGCTGAAGAGGCTGAGAAAGGGGGACGGCGCTCCGGTCCCCAATAAGGGGATAGTTTTGAAGGAATCTGGATCGGGCCCAAAGACCAACTCCGACTGGGGAGTTGCTCTGGGCATGTTGGACAGGTTCAGTAAGGGGAGGAAGCTTACCTCCTGGAGGACTGCTTTCCTAAAGGACTTCCGCCTTTATGGAGAGCAGAACCCAGAGAACGTCCAGGCGGACGTGACTGGGGAAGAAATTATGGAAGGCTTCCTCGACCTCACCACTAAGGTAATTTTCATTTGACATGAAGGCTCGAACTTTTATTTAAGAATATTTGTCTTATGCAGATGTTGAGGAAAGCTTTCACAACTGCTATCACCGTGGAGAAGAACCAATGTGGTAGCGTTGTATCCCAACAAGTCCAAGATCAACTTGACCTTGCAAAAAGGCAAGTTGAAATAAATCATATTGAGTTGGTCACAGTACGGGAGGACCGTGACCGACTTGACAATGAGTTGCTAAGAGCCGGGACGGAGATCTCACTCTTAGCTAACAAGGTCTCTGAGCTGGAGAAGACGGGGCAGACAGCTCAGGGACGTATTGCCGACCTGGAGGCCAAGCTGCGGGCCAAAGACGCGGAAATCAACGAAGTCCAAGGTCGGGCCCAGGAGAATAGGAATAAGCTGAATGAGCTTCTCCTTCGGGCCCAGGAAGAGAAGACGACCTTGGAGGAAGAGTTGACAAGGGCCCGCATTTCGGCCGAATGTTCGGTCCGGGAAGCAGTTCTGGGGTTCGCTCAGTCCCCTTTGTTATTCGCTTTAGCGGATAACATACACGGGGTTTACACTGCAAAGTACCTGGATAACATGCGAGAGCAAGTTATCCAGACGTTCGGGCTTTCCCCTTCGGACGAGCGATGGAAGATGATCGAGCCACTTGAAAGAGATGGCAAGTTTCAGGTTATTCCGACCTTGGAAGAACCTGTTCTAGAAGAAAACCCTTTCTTCTATTTCTTTGAAGAATGGAGAAAGCGGTCAACCAGAAAGTGGCCGATCAAGAGGAAGAATTGAAGCGGCTCGCGGCCCGGACCGAACCCCAGTAGCCCGAAGTGGAAGATAAAGAGGAGGGACAGATTAGTTAGATCTAGTCATTACTTTGTATCTGCCTTACTCTTTATTTAATATAAAATTTATTCCTTCTTCAGCTCTGATTATTTTAACCACCAGAACGAAGTGACATTAACTAACTTCTAAGTAAAATAAGTTTTACTTTAACGAAGTTGTTTTAATCACTAAGTATAAGATCGGGGACACTCACAGGTAGTTAACCATCTGTCCCAGACGTTGTGTTTGGTTTATTCACATCAATTCTGATTGGATAAGTCGTTTTACATTGTGTATGGGTCACGCTTATTCCGTCCTTGGAGTCAATATTTGATTGGATAGGCGTAGTCTGCGTTTAGTGTGAGTCTTTACAAGCTTCGGCAGAACCTTGGTTCTAATAAAGTCCCTTAGGTTTTGTTGGCCAAGCTTTGCTCATAATACGTCTTATATTAAGACCGATCTTATGTCTCGATATGCTGACTACCATTCCTTTTATCGTAGCAGATGTCGTAGGTACAAAGGGTCATTCCTAAAGACTGAATGCCGTTGAAGGGAGTGTTTAGTTCGTAATGAGTTCTGGGAGAATGACAACTCATCCATGGGCTGGGCAAGTGCAGGAGCATCTGACTCGTCAGAGCGGTCACTACAACTTGGAAGCCTTGCGGACAAGAAGCTTCAGTCACCAGTCCAGATTCGTCCAACACCACCCAACTTCAAGATCGGTCCATCATTCTATTAGGAATAGTTTGTATTTGTACTTACTTGTTTCTACTTACGTTTAAGAGAATGTATTTCATTGAGTCGAACATATTAATCGAAGATTCACAAGAAATATCGCCTTAAATTCATGACATTCCAAGTTGGGGGACCTCTATACCATCCAACGTTTCAAGTTTATACGCACCTGATTCCAATTTTGCCGATATACGATATGGTCCCTCCCAATTTCTGTCCAGCTTCCCAACATTCCTCTGCACTTTAATGCTTCTGAGGACAAGGTCGCCTTCAAAGAATTCCCTTGGGAGGACCCGTTTGTTATGGGCACGTTCCATATTTCGTTGGTAAGCACGCATCCGTGCATAAACTGCATCTCTTTTTTCTTCAACCATCTCGAGGTCCAATAATCTCCTTTCACCATTCATATGTTCGTCGTATTGAGATATCCGAGGTGATCGGATGGCAACCTCCACCGGGCTAACAGCTTCGGTCCCATACACCAATGAGAAAGGTGATTCNAGATGTTGAGGAAAGCTTTCACAACTGCTATCACCTTGGAGAAGAACCAAGGTGGCGCGTTGTATCCCAACAAGTCCAAGATCAACTTGACCTTGCAAAAAGGCAAGTTGAAATAAAGCATACTGAGTTGGTCACGGTACGGGAGGACCGTGACCGACTTGACAATGAGTTGCTAAGAGCCGGGACGGAGATCTCACTCTTAGCTGATAAAGTCTCTGAGCTGGAGAAGACGGGACAAACAGCTCAGGGGCGTATTGCCGACCTGGAGGCCAAGCTACGGGCCAAAGAAGAAGAAATCAACGAAGTCCAAGGTCGGGCCCAGGAGAAGAGGAACAAGCTGAACGAGCTTCTCCTTCGGGCCCAAGAAGACAAGACGGCATTGGAAGAGGAGTTGACAAGGGCCCGCACTTCGACCGAAGGTTCGGTCCGGGAAGCGGTTCTGGGGTTCGCTCAGTCCCCTTTGTTATTCGCTTTAGCGGATAACATACACGGGGTTTATACTGCAAAGTATTTGGATAACATGCGAGAGCAAGTTATTCAGCAGTTCGGGCTTTCCCCTTCGGACGAGCGATGGAAGATGATCGAGCCATTTGAAAGAGATGGCAAGTTTCAGGTTATTCCGACATTGGAAGAACATGTTCTGGAAGAAGACCCATTCTTCTATCTCTTTGAAGAGATGGAGAGAACGGTCAACCAGAAGGTGGCCGATCAAGAAGAAGAATTGAAGCGGCTCGCTGCCCGGACCGAACCCTAGGAGCCTGAAGTGGAAGATAAAAAGAAAGGGCAGATTAGTTAGATCTAGTCATTACTTTGTATCTGTCTTACTCTTTATTCAGTATAAAGCTTTTTCTTCAGCTCTGATTATTTTAATCACCAGAACGAAGTGACATAACTAACTTCTAAATAAACTAATAAGTTTTACTTTAACCAAGTTGTTTTAATCACTAAGTATAAGATCAGGGACTCTTATAGGGTGTTAACCATCGATCTCAGACGTTATGTTTAGTTTATTCATATTAACTCTGATTGGATCGGTCGTTTGACATGGTGTATGGGTCACTCTTATTCCGTCCTTGGAGTCCTTACTCGATTGGATAGGCGTAATCTGCGTTAACTATGAGTTTTTGTTAGCTTTGGCCGAACCTTGGTTCTAATAGAGTCCCTTATGTTTTACTGGCTAAGCTTGGCTCATAATACGCCTTATATTAGGACCGATCTTATGTTTCGATATGCTGACTATCATCCCTTTATAGTAGATTTCATAGGTACAAAAAGTCATCCCTAAAGACTGAATGCCGTTGAAGGGAATGTCTTAGTTCGTAATGAGTTCTGGGAGAATCACAACTCATCCATGGGGTTAGGCAAGTGCAGGAGCATCTGACTCGTCAAAGCGGTCACTACAACTTGGGAGCCTTGTGGACAAGAAGTTTTGGTCACCAGTCCAGATTCGTCCTAAGTCAATCAACTTCAAGATGAGTCCATCATTCTATTAGAAATAGTTTATTTTGTACTTATTTGTTTTCTACTTACGTTTAATGGAATTTTTTATTGAGTCAAACACATTAATCAAAAATTCATAAGATATATCGCCTTAAATTCATGACATTCCAAGTTCGGGGGACCTCTATAGCATCTAATGTTTCAAGTTTATACGCACCTGATTCCAATTTCTTCGATATTCGATATGGTCCCTCCCAATTTTTGTCCAGCTTTCCAACGTTCCTCTGCACCTTAATGCTTCTGAGGACGAGATCACCTTCAAAGAATTCCCTTGGGAGGACTTGTTTGTTATGGGCCCGTTCCATAGTTCGCTGATAAGCACGCATCCGTGCATAGATTGCATCTCTCTTTTCTTCGATCATCTCGAGGTCCAATAACCTCCTTTCACCATTCATATGCTCATCGTATTGAGATATCCGAGGTGATCGGATGGCCACCTCCACCGGGCTAACAGCTTCGGTCCCATACACCAATGAGAAAGGTGATTCCTGGGTTGTTGAGCGAGGTGTGGTTCGGTATGCCCACAGGACCTCATAGATGTGTTCGGACCATTTACCCCTAAAGTCTTCTAACATGGTTTTCAATCCCTTCAGGATAACCTTGTTAGATACTTCCGTAAGTCCATTGGTCTGAGGATGGGCTACTGATGAGAAATGCTGAACGATGCCCAACTTGGTGCATAAATCCCGTATGCTTTTTCCACGGAACTGAGTCCCATTGTCAGATACGAGCGCTCGGGGAACCCCGAAGCGGCTCACAATATTTCGCCATATAAAGTGTCTGACCACTTTTTCTTAGATAATGGCTACGGCTTTTGCTTCGATCCACTTCGAATAATATTCCACCGCTACGATACAAAATTTTCTTTACCCTATGGACTGGGGAAAAGGTCCGAGGATGTCAATCTCCCATCTGTCAAACGGACAAGGTAATGGGGTAATCGATAGGAGAGCCTAGGCAATTGCGGGAGTGGAGCGTGGTATTGACATATGGCGCAACGCTTAGTGTATTGCTTGGCATCAGCGAGCAATGTTGGCCAAAAATACCCGGCTCTAATAATGCGGTGGTATAAAGATCGAGCCCCTGAATGAATGCCGCATATCCCTTCATTAACATAAATCATGACGGTTTCAGCCTCAATATGAGATAAACCTCGCAGAAGCGGGCCCTCAAAACTCTTTTTAAACAAGCGTCCGTCGACTAAGGTGAATCTCTTAGCCTAGACCTCTATTTTCCTTGCTTCAGACTTATCTTTAGGGAGATATCCGTTTGAGAGGTATTTAATAAAGGAGTTCATCCAATTGGATTCTCCCGGAGATTGAGTAGCGTTAATGTTCAAGCCCTGGAGTTCATGGCATAGAGCCCCGATCTCTTCGATAGACAGTTCGGTCACTGAAATCTCGACCGAAGGTCGGTCCTGAATATGGACCGAAATAGTGCTTGGCTCTATGTAGGGTATGCCCGAAGCCAATGTGGCAAGTGCATCGGCAACCATGTTTTGTTCTCGTGGCACATGGTCAAGAGAGAACTCATTGAACTTCTTGGATAACTCCAGAACTTTTGCGCAATACAACTTCATCATCGGATCATGTGTTTCGAATCTCCCTGCGAACTGTTCTACTACTAACTTCGAGTCTGAGAACATTCATACTTTGCTAACTCCCATTTTTCGAGCCAGGGCCATTCCTGATAATACTGCCTCATATTCTACCACATTATTTGTTCCAGCAAATGAAAATTTGACTGCGGAATGAATAAGATCACCTTGTACCGTTGTCAGGGTAATGCCCGCTCCTCTTCCCCTGAAGGTTGATCCATCTACGTGGATCGTCCATCGATCATCCTCTTGGTTAAGATAAATGGCTGATCGGGTCATTTCAACCACAAAATCGGATAGAACCTGAGCTTTGATCGCCCTTCGGGGCAGGAATTCCAGATACATAGCGCTGAGTTTGATAGCCCATTTTGCCAATCTCTCATTCAAATCCTTCTGTTTAAGGAGTATTTTCAGAGGCTGATCCGTATAAACATAGACCTTTCGGCCTTCGAAATAATGCTTCAACTTGGATACAGCTTTCTTCAAAGCTAGCATGAATTTCTCCAAGGTGGAATACCTGGTTTCAGCAGATACTAGAGAATGACTGACATAATAGACAGGTCTATGAATATCATCTCGTAAGGTTACCAGAGCTGCGCTGACGGCAACCTCGGACACCGCAAGATATAACCCCAAAGGTTCATCACAAGTTGGACTTACCATCACCGGGGAGTGCTTAAATAAGTCTTCAGCTCAGAGAAGGTCTGATCGCATTCTTCGGTCCAATCCATAAGACTTGCTTTTCTTAGCACTCTGAAAAAAGGTAAGGCTCGATCTCTGGATTTCGAAATAAACCTACTCAGCGCGGCTAGTCGGCCAGTAAGCCTTTGAAATTGTCTTTTGTTTCTTGGAGGTTGCATATCAATGATAGCTTGCACATTCTCAGGGTTAACCTCTATGCCTTTCTCTGAAACGTAATATCCTAAGAATTTTCCACTTCGGATGCCGAAGCAGCACTTGTTTGGATTTAGTTTGAGCTTATATTTTCGGCATACTTCGAAACAACGAGACAAATAAGAAAGATGGTCTTCATCATTCATAGATTTTACAATCATATCATCAACATACACTTCCATCATATGGCCAATCAACTCTCTAAAGATTCTGTTGACCAACCTTTGGTATGTTGCTCCAGCATTCTTGAGACCGAAGGGCATAACCACATAACAGAAAACCCCATCTTCGGTCATGAACGATGATTTCTTCTGATCTTCTTCAGCCAAGAAGATCTGGTGATACCCAGAGTAAGCATCCATGGTACTCATCATGGNTAGCTTGCACCTTCTCAGGGTTAACCTCAATGCCTTTCTCTGAAACATAATATCCTAAGAATTTTCCACTTCGGATCCCGAAGCAGCACTTGTTTGGATTTAGTTTGAGCTTATATTTTCGGCATACTTCGAAACAACGAGATAAATAAGAAAGATGGTCTTCATCATTCATAGATTTTACAATCATATCGTCAACATACACTTCCATCATATGACCAATCAACTCTCTAAAGATTCTGTTGACCAACCTTTGGTATGTTGCTCCAGCATTTTTGAGACTGAAGGGCATAACCACATAACAGAAAATCCCATCTTCGGTCATGAATGATGATTTCTTCTGATCTTCTTTAGCCAAGAAGATCTTAACTCTTTGGTCGTTCGACCAAAGGAGCGTTATTCCATGCGGAAAGATGTTATTCACAGTTACCCTTGGAGAGCCATCCAAGGACCGGTCGGAGGACCTGAAATTCATTATCGTTGAAGTCGACTTGGCTTACAACGCTATTATCGGACGGACCGGCCTTAGTAAGTTCGAGGCGGTCCCATCTACTTATCACATGATGCTCAAATTACCCTCCATTCATGGAGTTATTTCTGTTAAGAGAGATCAGAAAGTAGCTAGGCAATGCTACATGAGCTCGTGCCGAACTTTGGCACCGATTAAAAGGGTTCGGGTGGATCTGCTGGAAGAGCTGCCGCACCCGAGGCAAGCAATGGAACCCGTAGGGTTCAAGTTGATTAACCTGGTTGAGGATAACTCAACCAAGACAACTCGCAGAGGGGCACATTTAACCCCTGATTTTGAAATAGAACTTATCCACCTGCTGAGAAGCCACGTGGATATATTCGCATGGACCCCGGACGATGTTACGGGGATTAACCGATCCGATAGTGAACATCATATCAACACCGAACCTAGAACGAAGCCTGTTAGGCAGAAAAGAAGACGCTATTCACCCGAGAAAATTGAGATTATCCGGGCTAAGGTGAATAAACTACTGCGGTCGGGATTCATCAGAGAAATCCACTATACTGAATGGGTTGCAAACCCAGTGGTGGTTTCCAAACCGGATGGGAAATGGCGAATGTGCAACGACTTTACCGATGTTAACAAAAGCTGTGAGTCAGACCTTTTCCCTTTGCCGGACATCGACTGACTGGTAGATGCTGTTTCTGGTTGCACCATGATGAGTACCATGGATGCGTATTCTAGGTATCATCAGATCTTCTTAGCTGAGGAAGATCAGAAGAAATCATCATTCATGACCGAAGATGGGGTTTATTGTTATGTGGTTATGCCATTCGGTCTCAAAAATGCTGGAGCAACATACCAAAGGTTGGTCAATAAAATCTTTAGAGAATTGATTGGTCATATGATGGAAGTGTATGTTGACGATATGATTGTAAAATCTATGAATGATGAAGACCATCTTTCTTATTTGTCTCGTTGTTTCGAAGTATGCCGAAAATATAAGCTCAAACTAAATCCAAACAAGTGCTGCTTCGGGATCCGAATTCGAAAATTATTAGGATATTATGTTTCAGAGAAAGGCATAGAAGTTAACTCTGAAAAGGTGCAAGCTATCATTGATATGCAACCTCCGAGAAACAAAAGAGAATTTCAAAGGCTTACTGGCCGACTAGCCGCGCTGAGCAGGTTTATTTCGAAATCCACAGACTGGGCCTTATCTTTTTTCAGAGTGCTAAGAAAAGCAAGCCATATGGATTGGACCGAAGAATGCGATCGGCCTTCTCTGAGCTGAAGACTTATTTAAGCACTCCCCCGGTGATGGTAAGTCCAACTTGTGATGAACCTTTGGGGTTGTATCTTGCGGTGTCCAAAGTTGCCGTCAGCGCAGCTCTGGTAACCATACGAGATGATATTCATAGACCTGTCTATTATGTCAGTCATTCTCTAGTATCTACTGAAACCAGGTATTCCACATTGGAGAAATTCATGCTAGCATTGAAGAAGATCTTCTTGGCTAAAGAAGATCAGAAGAAATCATCATTCATGACCGAAGATGGGGTTTATTGTTATGTGGTTATGCCATTCGGTCTCAAAAATGCTGGAGCAACATACCAAAGGTTGGTCAATAAAATCTTTAGAGAATTGATTGGCCATATAATGGAAGTGTATGTTGACGATATGATTGTTAAATCTATGAATGATGAAGACCACCTTTCTTATTTGTCTCGTTGTTTCGAAGTATGCCGAAAATATAAGCTCATACTAAATCCAAACAAATGCTGCTTCGGGATCCGAAGTGGAAAATTTTTAGGATATTACGTTTCAGAGAAAGGCATAGAAGTTAACTCTGAAAAGGTGCAGACTATCATTGATATGCAACCTCCAAGAAATAAAAGAGAGTTTCAAAGGCTTAGTGGCCGGCTAGCCGCACTGAGCAGGTTTATTTCGAAATCCACAGACCGAGCCTTACCTTTTTTCAGAGTGCTAAGAAAATCAAGCCATCTAGATTGGACCGAAGAATGCGATCGGACCTTCTCCGAGCTGAAGACTTATTTAAGCACTCCCCCGGTGATGGTAAGTCCAACTTGTGATGAACCTTTGGGGTTATATCTTGCGGTATCAGAAGTTTCCGTCAGCGCAGCTCTGGTAACCATACGAGACGACATTCATAGACTTGTTTATTATGTCAGTCATTCTCTGGTATCTGAAGAAACCAGGTATTCCACCTTGGAGAAATTCATGTTAGCTTTGAAAAAAGCTGTATCCAAGCTGAAACATTATTTTGAAGGCCGAACGGTCTATGTTTATACTGATCAACCTCTGAAAGTGCTCCTTAAACAGAAGGATTTGAACGAGAGATTGGCAAAATGGGCTATCAAACTCAGCGCTATGTATCTGGAATTACTGCCCGAAGGGCGATCAAAGCTCAGGTTCTAGCAGATTTTGTGGTTGAAATGACCCGATCGGCCATTTATCTTAACCAAGAGGATGATCCATGTAGATGGGTCAACCTTCGGGGGAAGAGGAGCGGGCATTACCCTGACAACGGTACAATGTGATCTTATTCATTCCGCAGTCAAATTTTCCTTTGCTGGAACAAATAATGTGGTAGAATATGAGGTAGTATTATCATGAATGACCTTGGCTTGAAAAATGAGAGTTAGCAGAGTACGAATGTTCTCAGACTCGAAGTTAGTGGTAGAACAGTTCGCAGGGAGATTTGAAACTCATGATCCGATGATGAGGTTATATTGCGCCAAAGTTCTGGAACTATCCAAAAAGTTCAGTGAGTTCTCTCTTGACCATGTGCCACGGGAGCAAAACAAGGTTGCCGACGCACTAGCCAGATTGGCCTCAGGCATACCTGACATAGAGCCAAACACTATTTTGGTCCATATTCAGGACCGA
Source organism: Utricularia reniformis (assembly GCA_009725065.1). NCBI lineage: Eukaryota > Viridiplantae > Streptophyta > Magnoliopsida > Lamiales > Lentibulariaceae > Utricularia > Utricularia reniformis. The sequence continues at coordinate 96,715 of RWGZ01001393.1, forward strand.
GCTTTGGTCGAGATATCAGTGACCGAACAATCTATTGAAGAGATCGGGTTTCTATGCCATGAACTCAAGGGCTTGAATGTTAACGCTACTGAGTCTTCGGGGGAACCCAATTGGATAGACTCCTTTATTAAATACCTCTCAAACGGCTATCTCCCTGAAGATAAGTCTGAAGCCAGGAAAGTAGAAATTCGGGCTAAGAGATTTACCTTAGTCGATGGACGCTTGTTTAAAAAGAGTTTTGAAGGCCCGCTTCTGCGCTGTTTATATCCTATTGAGGCTGAAGCCGTCATGATTTATGTTCATGAAGGGATATGTGGCATTCATTCAGGGGCTCGATCTTTATACCACCGCATCATTAGAGCTGGATACTTTTGGCCAGCATTGTTTGCTGATGCCAAACAATACACTAAACGTTGTGCCATATGCCAATATCATGCTCCACTCCCACAATTTCCTGGGGCTCACTTATCGATTACCCCATTGCCTTGTCCGTTTGACAGATGGGGGATCGACATCCTCAAACCTTTTCCCCGGTCAATAGGGCAAAGAAAATTTTGTATTGTAGCGGTGGAGTATTACTCGAAATGGATTGAAGCAGAAACAGTAGCCATCATCTCAGAAAAAGCAGTCAAGCACTTCATATGGCGAAATATTGTGAGCCGTTTCGGGATTCCTCGAGCGCTCGTATCTGATAATGAGACTCAGTTCCGCGGAAAGAGCATACGGGATCTATGCACCAAGTTGGGCATCATCCAGCATGTGAGGTCCCCTCAGGGGTGCGAGAGAGATGGCACCTTAGGCGAATCCCTACATCGGCTATAGACGGGGAACGATCGTATGTTAAGTATAATGATTCGTCTCCCATTGCACGAGGCCAGGAAAGTCTCAGGGATCTGTTCCAGACCATGGCGAGTTCCCTAGTTAGCGCGATAAGATAGGGACAGACGGAGAGGGGAAACTCCGTGCAAATGGAACCAGTGGCAAGACCTGAGAGGGGTAGAATGTACTACAACGAGGCATTAAAGAAGGTTGGGATGAACAGCTTCACGGGGGATAAGATGGGGGACGCGGAGGCGTGGATTATCCGCCTTGAGGAGAACTTCGAGCTGATCGAAGCCCCAGAGGAGCTTAGGGCAGGGTTGGCCCCGCTATGCGACGGCAGCACTGCCCGATGGTGAGGGAGCGTGTCGGCCTCACTACTGAAGGATGGACCCATCTCTTGGGAGAAGTTTAAGAATGCATTCTTGGATTACTACGTGCCGAAGGGACTTAAGAAAGATAAGAGGGCCGAGTTCGACAGATTGACTCAAGGAAACCGCCCCGTAATGGAGTACATGCAGGAATTCATAGAACTAGGCATGTACGCCCTCGAGATCATGGGGAGCGAACAGGAAAAGATGCACCGCTTTACCGAAGGGCTGAACGAGAAGGTGAAACTGACTATGTATGGCCGCGACGACGAAGAATTCTCGAGTTTGGTGGCGGTGGCAGTCCGCGTAGATGGAGGATTGCGGAGAATGGACAAGGAACGCACCAGAAGCTCTGCGAGGAACGAGGTTCAGGGACGGAGAGAATGGAAAGGAAAGGTCACTACGGAAAGTTTCGGATCGGCACAAGGACCCCCGATCAGACCGCAGTGCGCCAAATCCCGGAAGAATCACTTTGGGGAATGCCGAGCAGGAATCAACAGTTGTTTCAAGTGCGGCCAGGAAGGACACTTTGCCAAAGATTGCCCGAAGAGGAGGAGGATCGAAATTGGGGTGACCGAAAACAGGGCAAGGGAGAGGATTACTGGAAATGCTCGAGTGTTTGCTGTAAACAAGGAACAAGCCTCCGAGGCTGAAGACTTCGTTGCAGGTACACTACTTATTAACGGCTTTACAGCTTTCGTATTATTTGACTGTGGGGCGACACATTCATTTGTGTCGGAGAAGTTAGCGAAACGGTTTGGGATAATGGGAAGTAACGCTAAAATCAAAGTAAAAACACCGGGATCCGAAGCTATGGAGGCAAATAGAATCTATAAAGGATGCACGGTGGAAGTGGACACAGTGTGAACAGAGGCAGATTTGATTGAATTGGGGGATATGGGATTCGATGCCATACTAGGAATGGATTGGTTATCTAAATACGATGCGCAGGTGAGATGTCGAGAAAGTATGATCACATTTAGTACGCCGTGGGAAGGGAGAAAGGACATGGTCGGAAAACCGATTATGAGTGAGGATGAGGAATATAAGGATCGATCGAACTGGTTAGCGTTCGTCACGGCAGTGAAGGAAGGGACNAAACGGAACGTTAGAACTGGAAAGTTAAGCGTGCTCACCCTGGAGCAATTCAGGGATGGGTGACCCACTGGAAAGTGTGGGAGCTAGGGAAAAAGTAAAGCCGTGAGGACTAGGTGGGTGTCATTAGGGTCAGCCTAGTCCAAAGCGGACAATATCGTGCAAGCGGAAAGGCGGGTCGTTACATTTGGTATGTAACAGCCAGGAAAAAGGTATGATGGAACAAATAGTAGGGAATGTAGCGGTAAAGTCTAGACGAGGAATAACGAGGGATACGGGAATGAAAGAACGTAAAAGGAAACGAAAAATAGAAAAGTAAAGCAAAAGATAAAGGAGGGGTCAAAATAAAAAGAAGGAGGGGTTAAAGTGTGAATTAGAAAAGTTAGGATGTCTATAAATAGGGGTGGAGAGGCCCAAAAACGAGTTAATGATCATTAATCCACGAAAATCCGGAAATTGTCGCGAAAATTTTGTAGTGCAAAATTGTCGCGGATTTTTACCGCTGGAAAATTATCGCGGATTTTCGGACGAGCAATTATTGTCGCGGAAATGACCCTTTGAAAAATTGTCGCGAAAATCATGATGTGCAAAACTATCGCGGAAATGAGGAAGAACAAAATTGTCGCGGAAATTTACGAAGTGTAAAATTGTCGCGGATTTCTACTTATAGCACAAATTATCGCGGATTTTGATCCTAGCATGAAATTGTCGATGATTTCGGTCCCAATGTAGAATTGTAGTGGATTTCGGTTCCAGCGTAGAATTGTCGCGGTTTTCAAGGAAGAAGTGAATTATCGCGGAAATACTAAGTTTGAGTGTTTTCGTTTCGTATCAACGTCGGATCGTGGGAGGAAAAGGACACGTAGGGTCTACGGTAATCACATAGTTAACAATAAGATAATAACGTCGGAATTCGAATAACTAAGACCTGTTACGAAATGCAGGGAAGCACGGAAAGATTATAACAAGCTAAAGCAAACGGTAAGCGGTGTGAACACGATATAGTAAGGGAAGGTTCAGACTTAGGGAATGAGATTAGGTTAATAAAGAAGAAAGGAAAAGACACGAATGAACGAGATAAATGTTAATAAGACTCGGGGTGAGGAAGGATGGACCGTCCGACCGAACCCAGCATCGTGGCTAGTACACGATTCGCCAAAGGAATGGCATGCCTGATGAAGGGAACGATAAGTTCCAAAGAGGAAAAGATACATACGAAAAGGGCGGAACGGATCGGGGTGGAAAAAGGGGTAGCGCCTAAGTACCCACCCGGGGAAGGGAAGCATATAGCCCGTCGAGTCATCCAACAGCTAACGGTTGGCTTGGGCGGGACATGCACCGAGCATGTTACTCTCGGCAACAGTAAAGTTAAAGTATGATGGGAATGATAAGGGGGAAAGAAGAAGGAAATAAGAAAACAATTAAAATGAATGATTCACGTGTGCGTGTACGGTGTAATTAAGAAATGAAAAGCTAATGTGTAACGTGTGTGAAGTTTCCTTTAATAGATTGTGACCGCTTTACAGATTTTGTAGGTGATGCGGACAAGGTATGAGATGGGCATGGGAAGGAGGTCGTCGGTTGTCCGGTGATAGAGTCCAGTCCCTTGGAGAATACTCTAAATTATGCTGTCGAACTTTGATGTTTTCGAACTACGTTTTAAATTAACATTCGAATGTTTTCATTTTATTTAGCACGTTTTAACAAAACAGCTAGGCCCAAGTTAGGGTCGTTACAAAATGGTATCGGAGCGTAACATCGTTACTAAACCGGTAACGGTGCGGTCCTACGTAGAAGTGTCTAGGAAACTCGTAGGAGGACAACCGACCATAGGAAGGGATGAACATAGAATGTAACGGATGACATGAGTAGGTATAGATATAACAAAAGCTTAATGTAGGAATGGCGCCTAGGACGAGAGCGCATGGGAACCGAGAGGAGGATAGAAATGCATCAGAACAGGCACCGGCGACAGAGACTCCGGTTGCGGATTCATCGACGCCTCTCACATTTAGCCAGGAAAGTCTCAGGGATCTGTTCCAGACCATGGCGAATTACCTAGTTAGCGCAATAAGACAGGGACAGACAGAGAGGGGAAACTCCGTGCAAATGGAACCAGTGGAAAGACCCGAGAAGGGTAGAATGTACTACAACGAGGCATTAAAGAAGACTGGGATGAACAGTTTCACGGGGGATAAGATGGGGGACGCGGAGGCGTGGATTATCCGCCTTGAGGAGAAGTTCGAGCTGATCGAAGCCCCAGAGGATCTTAGGGCAGGATTGGCCCTAAGAAAGATAAGAGGGCCGAGTTCGACAGATTGACTCAAGGAAACCGCCCCGTAATGGAGTACATGCAGGAATTCATAGAACTAGGCAGGTACGCCCCCGAGATCATGGGGAGTGAACAGGAAAAGATGCACCGCTTTACAGAAGGGCTGAATGAAAAGGTGAAACTGACTATGTATGGCCGCGACGACGAAGAATTCTCGAGTTTGGTGGCCGCGGCAGTCCGAGTAGATGGAGGATTGCGGAGAATGGATAAGGAACGCACCAGCAGCTCTGCGAGGAACGAAGTTCAGGGACGGGGAGAATGGAAGGGAAACATCACTACGGAGAGTTTCGGATCGGCACAAGGACCCCCGATCAGGCCGGCGTGCGCCAAATGCGGGAAGAACCATTTTGGAGAATGCCTAGTAGGAACCAACAGTTGTTTCAAGTGCGGCCATGAAGGACACTTTGCCAAAGATTGCCCGAAGAGGAGGAGGATCGAAACCGGGGTAACCGAAAACAGGGCAAGGGAGAGGATTACTGGAAATGCTCGAGTGTTCGCTGTAAACAAGGAACAGGCCTCGGAGGCTTAAGACGTCGTGGCAGGTACACTACTTATTAACAGCTTTACAGCTTTCGTATTATTTGACTGTGGGGCGACACATTCGTTTGTGTCGGAGAAGTTAGCGAAACGGTTTGGGATAATGGGAAGTAACGCTAAAATCAAAGTAAAAAACCGGGATCCGAAGCTATGGAGGCAAATAGAATCAATAAGAATGCACGGTGGAAGTGGACACAGTGCGAACTGAGGCAGATTTGATAGAGTTGGGGGATATGAGATTCTATGCCATACTAGGAATGGATTGGTTATCCAAATACGATGCGCAGGTGAGATGTCGGGAACGTATGATAACTTTTAGTACGCCGCTGGAAGGGAGAAAGGACATGGTCGAAAACCGATTATGAGTGAAGATGAGGAATATAAGGATCGATCGAACTGGTTAGCATTCGTCACGACGGTGAAGGAATGGATGCCATTGAAGTCCGTTCCAGTGGTTTGTGAATACAGTGATGTATTTCCTGACGAACTACCGGGTCAACCGCCTCAGAGAGAGGTGGAAATGGAAATAGAACTACTCCTTGGAACACAACCGATCTCCAAGACTCCGTACCGAATGGCAACCAGAGAAATGCAGGAACTGAAACAACAGATTGAGTCGCTACTGGAAAAAGGATTTCTTAGGCCAAGCAACTCCCCTTGGGGAGCACCAGTGTTATTTGTTAGAAAGAAAAGCGGCGAGTTGAGACTGTGTTACGACTACTGGGAGTTAAACAAGGTCACGATTAAGAACAAGTATCCGTTGCCTAGGATCGACGACTTGTTTGATCAGTTACAAGGCGCGAAGGTGTTCTCAAAACTAGACTTGAGGTCAGGGTATCATCAAGTCCAAGTAAGAGAAGGAGACATACCGAAGACATCCATTCGAACGAGGTACGGCCATTACGAATGCACGGTAGTGCCGTTTGGATTGACTAATGCCCCAACAATTTTCATGGATTTGATTAATGGGTATTTCGTCAGTACCTAGACAAGTTCGTGGTGGTGTTCATTGACGACATCCTAGTTTACTCTCGCAACCAGGAGGAACACGAGCAACATCAGAGAATAGTATTACAGACTCTCCGACAAGAGAAGTTGTATGCCAAATACAGCAAGTGTGAATTCTGGATGGACAGCATAGCTTTTCTAGGCCACGTGATATCAGCAGGAGGGGTGACGGTAGACCCAACAAAGATAGAGACAGTGATGAATTGGCCTAGACCGACAAATGCTCGAGAAGTAAGGAGCTTCTTAGGATTGGCTGGGTACTATCGGAAGTTCATCGAGGGGTTCGCAAAGATTGCTAAACCGTTGACAAATCTGACCCGAAAGGAAACGAGGTATACGTGGGATGAGAAATGTGAAGAGAGTTTCGAATGTCTCAAAACGAAATTGACGTATGCACCAATACTAGTATTACCCACAACAGGACAGGACTTCACGGTATACAGCGACGCATCGAAGGAAGGACTCGGGTGTGTACTGATGCAGGGAGGGAAAGTTATAGCATATGCATCTCGTCAATTGAAGATACACGAGTTGAACTATCCGACACACGATTTAGAATTAGCCATAGTGGTATTCGCACTCAAGATTTGGAGACATTACCTGTACGGTGTGAAGTGTGAGATATTTACCGAACACAAGAGTTTGAAGTACATATTCACTCAGAGGGAGCTTAACATGAGACAACGGTGATAGTTGGAACTGATAAAAGATTATGATCTGGACATTCAGTACCACCCCGGAAAGGCAAACCAGGTAGCCGATGCACTGAGCAGGAAGACTCATGGCGTGCTAGCCAACACGTTGGTAAGGAAAATGGAGAACCTACAACTGGAAGTGGTAGAGTCGACCACAGTCATGTTAGGGACGGTTACCGCGAAGCCAGGGATACTGGAGGAGGTACTAGAAGCACAGATATCAGAGCCCGAGAAACCCGTAACGCGAAAAGAGGGAAATATAACCGATAAATCGTAAATAAGCAAAGGAAGCGATGGGCTAATCCGAATGAATGAACGTGTATGGGTACCAAACAGGCCAGAGCTAAGGAAAAAGATTATGGCAGAAGCACACAGTTCAGCTTTCTCAGTTCACCCAGGAAGTACTAAGATGTATCAGGACCTAAAGACGCACTGGTGGTAGAATGGAATGAAAAACGAGATTGCAAACTTTGTGGCCAAATGCGAAAATTGCCAACGAATTAAGGCCGAACACCAACTGCCGGGAGGCGAGCTACAACCCTTAGAGATCCCAGAGTGGAAATGGGATAGCATCGGCATGGACTTTGTGGTAGGACTACCCAAGAGCCCACGGAAGAACGACGCGATATGGGTGGTGGTGGACCATCTTACGAAGGCGGCTCACTTCTTAGCAGTCAAGACAACAACGGAGTGGACAGGCTAGCCAGAATATATGTGGATAACATAGTCAAATTACATGGAGTTCCAGTAAACATTGTTTCAGACAGAGACCCGAGATTCACGTCTAGATTTTGGCAAAGTTTACAGAAGTCGCTCGGAACCCAGTTATGCATGAGCACAGCCTATCACCCACAGACGGATGGTCAGACCGAGAGAACCAACCAAATTATGGAGGATATGTTACGGGCATGTGTGTTGGAGTTTAAGGGGGGTTGGGAGGATTTCCTACCGCTAGTGGAATTTGCGTACAATAATAGCTTTCAGAGCAGCATTGGCATGGCCCCATATGAGGCATTGTATGGGAGGAAGTGTCGTACACCGCTATGCTGGGATGAGGTGGGAGAGAAAACGACCACGGGGACAGAATTGGTAGAAGTCACCATTGAAAAGGTGGCCGTGGTATGAAAGAACATTAAGGCGGCACATGACCGATACAAAAGTTGGGCAGACAAAAAAAGAGACCCTTAGAGTTAAAAGTTGGGGATCACGCCTACCTAAAGGTATCACCGATGAAGGGGGTGCTAAGGACCACAAGGATAGGGAAGCTGAGTCCCCGGTATATTGGACCATACGAGGTAGAACGAAGGATCGGAAACCTAGCATATCAGCTGAAGCTTCCGGAGGAAATGGGGGGGGATACACAACGTGTTCCATGTATCCCAACGGAGGAGGAGGGTGACTGAAGGAATACAAGAATGTGTGGGGGAACCCATGGAGATAACCCCGGAACAAACTTACAAGGAAGTCCCAGTAAAGATCCTAGGCATGGAGGAAAGAAGGCTTAGAAACAAACAAATCCCCATGGTGAAAGTACAATGGTCCAATCAAGGAGAGAGGGAAGCTACATGGGAAACGGAACGAGAGATTAGACAGAGAGGGGCGGAATTAATGGAAGATTGGTACGCACGAGTTTCGGGATGAAACTCAAAATGAGTGGGGAAGGATGTAATAGCCAGGAAAAAGGTATGATGGAACAAATAGTAGGGAATGTAGCGGTAAAGTCTAGACGATGAGTAGGGAAGGTGCCCTCTCTCTCGCACTCCGTTACATTTGGTATCGGAGCAGGACCTGGGTTATAGTCGATGTGTTGGGGCAAACCTCAGCGAGGATGCTGAGTCCATAAGGAGGGGTGAATGTAAGGACCCCTCGGGGGTGCGAGAGAGAGGGCANTGAATGAGAAGGTGAAACTGACTATGTATGGCCGCGACGACGAAGAATTCTCGAGTTTGGTGGCGGCGGCAGTCCGAGTAGATGGAGGATTGCGGAGAATGGATAAGGAATGCACCAGAAGCTCTGCGAGGAACGAAGTCCAGGGACGGGGAGAATGGAAAGGAAAGGTCACTACAGAGAGTTTCAGATCAGCACAAGGACCCCCGATCAGGCCGCCGTGCGCCAAATGCGGGAAGAATCATTTTGGAGAATGCCGAGCAGGAACCAACAGTTGTTTCAAGTGCGGCCAGGAAGGACACTTTGCCAAAGATTGCCCGAAGAGGAGGAGGATCGAAACTGGGGTAACCGAAAACAGGGCAAGGGAGAGGATTACTGGAAATGCTCGAGTGTTCGCTGTAAACAAGGAACAGGCCGAAGACGTCGTGGTAGGTACACTACTTATTAACGGCTTTACAGCTTTCGTATTATTTGACTGTGGGGCGACACATTCGTTTGTGTCAGAGAAGTTAGCGAAATGGTTTGGGATAATGGGAAGTAACGCTAAAATCAAAGTAAAAACACCGGGATCCGAAGCTATGGAGGCAAACAGAATCTACAAAGGATGCACGGTGGAAGTGAACACAGTGCGGACAGAGGCATATTTGATTGAGTTGGGGGATATGGGATTCGATGCCATACTAGGAATGGATTGGTTATCTAGATACGATGCGCAGGTGAGATGTCGGGAACGTACGATCACTTTTAGTACGCCGTGGGAAGGGAGAAATTACATGGTCGGAAAACCGAATATGAGTGAGGATGAGGAATATAAGGATCGATCGAACTGGTTAGCGTTCATCACGGTAGTGAAGGAAGGGACGCCATTGAAGTCCGTTCCAATGGTTTGTGAATACAGTGATGTATTTCCTGACGAACTACCGGGTCAACCACCTTAGAGAGAGGTGGAAATGGAAATAGATCTACTCCTTGGAACACAACCGATCTCCAAGGCTTCGTACCGAATGGCACCCAGAGAAATGCAGGAACTGAAACAGCAGATTGAGTCGCTACTGGAAAAAGGATTTCTTAGGCCAAGCAACTCCCCTTGGGGAGCATCAGTGTTATTTGTTCGAAAGAAAAGCGGCGAGTTGAGACTGTGTTACGACTACTGGGAGTTAAACAAGGTCACGATAAAGAACAAGTATATGTTGCCTAGGATCGACGACTTGTTTGATCAGCTATAAGGCGCGAAGGTGTTCTCAAAACTAGACTTGAGGTCAGGGTATCATCAAGTCCGAGTAAGAGAAGGAGACATACCGAAAGCAGCCATTCGAACAAGGTACGGCCATTACGAATGCACGGTAGTACCGTTTGGATTGATTAATGCCCCAGCAATTTTCATGGATTTGATGAATCGGGTATTTCGTCAGTACCTAGACAAGTTCGTGGTGGTGTTTATTGACGACATCCTAGTTTACTCTCACAACCAAAAGGAACACGAGCAACATCTAAGAATAGTATTACAGACTCTCCGACAAGAGAAGTTGTATGCCAAATACAGCAAGTGTGAATTCTGGATGAACAGCATAGATTTTCTAGGCCACGTGATATCAGCAGGAGGGGTGACGGTAGACCCAACAAAGATAGAGACAGTGACGAATTGGCCCAGACCGACAAATGCTCGGGAAGTAAGGAGCTTCTTAGGATTGGTCGGGTATTATCGGAAGTTCATCGAGGGGTTCGCAAGGATTGCTAAACCGTTGACAAATCTGACCCGAAAGGAAACGAGGTACACATGGGATGAGATATGTGACGAGAGTTTCGAATGTCTCAAAACGAAATTGACATATGCACCAATACTAGTATTACCCACACCAGGACAGGACTTCACGGTATACATCGATGCATCGAAAGAAGGACTCGGGTGTGTACTGATGCAGGGAGGGAAAGTTATAGCATATGCATCCCGTCAATTGAAGATACACGAGTTGAACTATCCGACACACGATTTAGAATTAGCCGCGGTGGTATTCGCACTCAAGATTTGGAGACATTACATGTACGGTGTGAAGTTTGAGATATTCACCGACCACAAGAGTTTGAAATACCTATTCACTCATAGGGAGCTTAACATAAGACAACAGAGATGGTTGGAACTGATAAAAGATTACGATCTGGACATTCAGTACCACCGCGGAAAGGCAAACCAGGTAGCCGATGCACTGAGCAGGAAGACTCATGGCGTGCTAGCCAATACGTTGGTAAGGGAAATGGAGAACCTACAACTGGAAGTGGTAGAGTCGACCACAGTCATGTTATGGACGGTTACCGTGAAGCCAGGGATACTGGAGGAGGTACTAGAAGCACATATATCATACCCCGAGAAACCCGTAACGCGAAAAGAGGGAAACAGAACCGATAAATCAGAAATAAGCAAAGGAGGCGATGGGCTAATCCGAATGAATGAACGTATATGGGTACCAAACAGGCCAGAGCTAAGGAAGAAGATTATGGCAGAAGCACACAGTTTAGCTTTCTCAGTGCACCCAGGAAGTACTAAGATGTATCGGGACCTAAAGACGCACTCGTGGTGGAATGGAATGAAAAACGAGATTGCAAACTTTGTGGCCAAATGCGAAAACTGCCAACAAGTTAAGGCCGAACACCAATGCCCGGGAGGCGAGCTACAACCCTTGGAGATCCCAGAGTGGAAATGGGATAGCATCGGCATGGACTTTGTGGTAGGACTACCCAAGAGCCCACGGAAGAACGACGCGATATGGGTGGTGGTGGACCGTCTTACGAAGGCGGCTCACTTCTTAGCAGTCAAGACAACGTACGGAGTAGACAGGCTAGCCAGAATATATGTGGATAACATAGTCAAATTACATGGAGTTCCAGTAAACATCGTTTCAGACAGAGACCCGAGATTCACGTCTAGATTTTGGCAAAGTTTANGGCATGGACTTTGTGGTAGGACTACCCAAGAGCCCACGGAAGAACGACGCGATATGGGTGGTGGTGGACCGTCTTACGAAGGCGGCTCACTTCTTAGCAGTCAAGACAACGTACGGAGTGGACAGGCTAGCCAGAATATATGTGGATAACATAGTCAAATTACATGGAGTTCCAGTAAACATCATTTCAGACAGAGACCCGAGATTCACGTCTAGATTTTGGCAAAGTTTACAAAAATCGCTCGGAACTCAGTTATGCATGAGCACAGCCTATCACCCGCAGACGGATGGTCAGACCGAGAGAACCAACCAAATTATTGAGGACATGTTACGGGCATGTGTGTTGGAGTTTAAGGGAGGTTGGGAGGATTTCCTACCGCTAGTGGAATTTGCGTACAATAATAGCTTTCAAAGCAGCATTGGCATGGCCCCATATGAGGCATTGTACGGGAGGAAGTGTCGTACACTCTATGCTTGGATGAGGTGGGAGAAAGAACGACCACAGGGACGGAATTGGTGGAAGTCACCATTGAAAAGGTGGTCGTGGTACGAAAGAACATTAAGGCGGCACAGGACCGATACAAGAGTTGGGCAGACACAAAAAGGAGACCCTTAGAGTTAAAGGTTGGGGATCACGCCTACCTAAAGGTATCACCGATGAAGGGGGTGCTAAGGACCACAAGGACAGGAAAGCTGAGTCCCCAGTATATCGGACCATACGAGGTGAAACGAAGGATCGGAAACCTAGCATATCAGCTGAAGCTCCCGGAGGAAATGGGGGGGATACACAACGTGTTCCATGTATCCCAACTAAGGAGGAGGGTGACTGAATGAATTCAAGAATGTGTGGGGGAACTCATAGAGATAACCCCGGAACTAACATACGAGGAAGTTCCAGTAAAGATCCTAGGCAGGGAGGAAAGAAGACTCAGAAACAAACAAATCCCCATTGTGAAAGTACAATGGTCCAATCATGGAGAGAGGGAAGCTACATGGGAAACGGAACGAGAGATTAGACAGAGAGCGCCGGAATTGATGGAAGATTGGTACGCACGAGTTTCGGGACGAAACTCAAAATAAGTGGGGAAGGATGTAATAGTCAAGAAAAAGGTATGTCAAGATAATAGTAGGGAATATGGTGATAAAGTCTAGAGGAGAAATAACGAGGGATACGGGAATGAAAGAACGTAAAAATAAATGAAAAGATTTAAATGAAAAGCATGAGATAAAGGAGGGGGAAAAATGAAAAGAATGAGGGGTCAAAATGTGAATTAGGGAAGTTAAAACATCTATAAATAGGGTTAGAAGGCCCAAAAACCAAGTCATTTATCACTAAACCGCAAAAACGTACGGAAAAACGCCAAAGCATCAAATTATCGCGAAAATTTCATGATCAATGCAAATTGTCGTGGAAATTTCTAGGCATTTTTATCGCGGAAAATCTTGGTGAGCAACTTTTGTCGCGGAAATGCTTCAAGTGGAAAATTATCGCGGAAAAATTTCACGTTGAAAATTGTCGTGGATTTTTAGAGCTTGATAAATTATCGCGAAAACTGAACCATGCGTTGTTTTGTCGCGGATTTCAGGAATAGAGTAGTTTTATCGCGGATTTCAGGAACAGAGTGATTTTATCGCGGAAATATACAATTAGGGTGTTTTCGTCGCATTTCAACGTCGGATCGTGAAGGAGAAAGATACGAAGAGTCTACGATAACCAAACAGTCAACAATAAGATAATAACGTCAAAAAATGAAGTACTAAAATATGTTACGGATTGCAGGGAAGCACCATATATCATAACAAGCGAAAACAACAAGTAAGCGGAGTGAACACAATATAGTAAGGGAAGGTTCAGGCTTAGGGAACGGGATTGGGTTAATAAAGAAGAAAGAAAAGACACGAATGAACGAGATAAATGGTAATAAGACTCGGGGTGAGGAAGGATGGACCGTCCGACCGATA
>RWGZ01001393.1:114546-132475 GCA_009725065.1 Utricularia reniformis
TAAATAGTTTACAAATAAGTTAAATATAGATAAGGTATAAGAATATGTACTTTATATAATATAAACACATCAAATAATTATTTCATATCATCAAACAATTAGCATGCACACATAATAGAAGGGAAAGTATACCAATGATTTTGATCCAACACCTATATGCTTCTCTATCACATTGAAGCGCAGTTTCATGCTCACCTGGATCGTAATGGATGAATAAACGAAAGAGTTGGGTACAATGTGGGGAAGAAATAGACTGAAGAATGGATGAAGAAGTAGACGGTAGAAAAGGTAGGGTAGAAGGGATGCGAACGGCTGATGCCAAGGGAGAATTACAGAAAATATGATTTTTCAATAGATGAATTTTAAACAGAACACGTAAGGGTTTTATACCCAAAACAATATAAATAAACTTACAACTTAATAAAGCCCAACAGATTATAGGCTCAAGCCCGGGGAAGTTCGTCCAAGCCCATATTCTTCATAATCTTCTAAATTATCTGATTCAAGAATGTCACATTACCCTCTTCTCGAAATGATTGTTGACCCCAACGATCATTTCAAAAGTTGTATTCTTCCTTGTGCATGGAATAAAATGATGGTCAATGAAACATGAATTTGTGCCATAATATTCCAAAGTCAGTCTAAGGATCAACTTATGTAACCTTCGTATTGTAATAACTCCATGTTGCAGCCCAATATCTTCATTCTTTGTATTCATATCATCACATTCAAGTGATATTGGACTCCCTAACATAGAGTCACACTTCTTTCCAAAGAATTCCTTCAAGTTACAAGCATAGCATTCTTGCTCCTCTATAGTCGGAAAATCGAAATTGGAAAGTTAAAGTTTGAATTGCTGACATGCTGCAATACTAGCAAATGAAATGGCAAAAGTTAGTGCAATTAATGAATGTCCTCCTGAACATAAATCATTAGCTTGGTTGGTGCCAACAAGTTTTTCCTCTAGATTAGTGAATAAGAGAAAATGTCAAGGTCCTTCAATAGTAATGTGAGAAACAAAAGCTCTTACCCATCCTCAAGTATCACACTTTTGGATCTCAACTTTTATGAGTACACTATACATGAGTACATCCCTTCAATTTATCCAAAGTTGGAGTTCTAAATTTCTTGTTTGGCCAATTGGTATTCATTGATACTTGAATCTTAATGTCGAGGGTAATTTGTGTAGGCTGGTAGAAATTTAACCCGTCATGATAAAGATCATAAAGAATCCCTTGATCAAATAAACTGACATAATATCACTCAGTAATTCCAATAGAGTGCCACAGAAGAAAAAATGATTCCCCAGTCGTTTCTTAACTTCCTCAAGCAACCAAGTCAATTGATTGAAAAATCTCATAAAGATAACATCAGAAATCTCAAAAACATTTGTTTCATCTAAAGATTGAACTAAAATAAAATCTATACAATAATTCCAAGCATAATCATATCTATCATAAGGCAACGCCAAGTGGATCAAAATCTCAATCGAAATTTTAGCAATGCTAGAATAATCCAAAAGTTTATTCATTTCAAATAGTTCAACTCTAATAGTCCAATCATTTTCAAAATCATGGTTGTATTCTTTCAGAATATAATACATAAAAGAGTTCAATTCCCGATATCATTTTAACCTTGGAATTGTCGAGTGACTGTAGCTTTACAACCAATAGAAAATCAAAATATTCTACTCTTGAATACACAAATTGGAATATATATGCAATGAGAGACTTAAAGACATACTTTTCTGCTGCTTTTCCAATAATATAACACTCATGCCACTTAGAGAGTTAATATCATCAATTCTATCCAAGAGTATATTATACTCAATAATGAATTGGATACCAACTGCATTCTCAGATGACATGTGGAACTTTGCAAAGTGTAAATCTTGATAAAAATTTCTCATGTACTTATCAATATATTGTCGCATTTCAATTTCTATATCACTCATATTCTCCAGTTGATGAGGGTGCCAGGACCGGGTACCTCGTATTGGATGTGATCCAATCATATTAGGCCAACTTAGATGACAAGAAACGAACTTACGCGGCCCCAGATCCTTAACTTGGCCCATTTGAAATAACCGTCTACTTGTGTTTCAGAACCAAAGATGGAGTTAGACATAACTCAAAGACCCGGGGACCGACCCCTTGGATCGGTCCAAACGGTTACAGCTCACGTGCCCTGCGCTCCGGGCACATGCATGTGTTCCATGCTTCGGCATGCTCACGTTGTTCGCACTTTGGGTATAGCCACGTTTTTCAGCATGGGAAAACGACCTTATCAGAGGCGGTTAAAGTGCGTGACTCACACGCTTTTTCCTCTCATTAAATATAGGGCTTAATGACAAGCTCAACAAGACCTTTTGGATGCACGAAATAGGATGTTATCCTGTCGATTTCTCTTCTCGCACTTTCTTATTGCCTTGGTCATTTTCATTAGCCTCATATGTTTGTAATATGAACTATTCGATTAATATATCGGCTAAGAGCATTTTCAGTTCTTAGTTAGGTGGTTTTTCCCCTTTTCCAATGGGTTTTCCACGTTAAATCGTTATCTAATTTGTTTGCTTCTTTTTATATCGTCTTCTCAATTCAAACAAATCAAAACCGAGTTTGTTTTATTACGAATCGGACGACTGTCGGTACCCTCGGTCTCTTGACCACGACACCAGTGGAATAGCTTGCATGAGAAATCAAGTCCAAAAATAATTATTAATGAATTTTTGAGGTGGACCATAATCTTCTTCACATGAATCAACTAATAAAATTTCTTACTTAGTATCTCAGTCACTTTTGAAGGTAAGCATTAATGACTAGGTTCAATGATATTTTTGATGGGTTCGTAACATTCTCCCGCATTTCCTCGTAAACTTGTGAACGTTGTTCTTCTTCGAGTGACCGTAGGCCTGAGTTAGAATTCTACTCACTATTAATCAGAGTTTGCATGTTGAATAACGATTGTCGGGGACTTCTGATTCCCAATACGGAGCGTTCTTGTGTTAACACATGGAGTTCTCTTCGAGGCCCCATAACTGATGCGTGATGGATTCCCGTAAATCAAGTGGGGTGGACTTACAATGCTGGATATGAGAATGATAATCATGCTCCACATCTCCCTTGCAAGCTTAGTTGGGACCGATTTTAGGGAACATTTTATCACAAGAATAATTCTGTTCGAGGTTTGAAAGCTCTAATACCACTTGTTACGATTCTGATATTGTAACAGAAAGAGAAGGATAGAAATAAAGGAGAGTTAGATTGAAGAATATATGGGAAGAAACCGCATACATGTAGAAGAAGAATGAATTATGTAGAAAGATAAAATAAAATAAAAATTATTATTGATATCATTCTCAGCATGAGATTTATATTCATTCATTGGGTTATTCCAATATTCTTTGGATTAAAACCCCTTATTAACTTCGATAAATGTTCATAATCGTCAGATTTAAATGTGACCTCCGTTCAAAAGTTATGCCTTCTCCACCGGGAACCTCCGTTCCCGTGTTAACATCGTCTTTAGTTTTGCCTTCAATTTCAGCGTATTGGTACCGAAATTTGGGACACTATGAGACGCGGACCAGAGCAAGCTGTTTTTGGCGACATTTGATGGGATCGTCGGGGGATTCTTTTATGAGCATGTGGGCAATTATGGTTCTGTTCTCAATCTTAGATTGCCAAGAATGGGAATTCCGATGTTCCTAGAGTTGCATTTATAGACTTGCCGGAGTTATCGACCTTTGAGCTGTGCTACAGAACTTTCATCACATTCTCAGTGAAAAGGTGTGATTCTTGTACCCCTTACTTTCAGTTCTCGCTTTTAAAAGGACTTGGTAATGTTCCTGGGTTTATTCGCTTTCTAGTGTTATGTTTTAGATTTTATTTCAAGAATAAAAATGCTATTGTAGTCTAGTTATCCTACTTTCAAGATATTGTTTGAAATACAGAGTTTTGTATTTTTTGTATACAAAAGATAATTGATTGTGGGTTTGATATTTCGTTCATAACGAATTCTTACAGGTGAAATTAAAATGCGGTTCCCTGGAGTGCAGAATGGAGCCAAAATCACTTTCACCAGGGATCTAATACAAATTACAATAGGAATATCTGTAACAGGAATCACCCAGGACATTAAAGATTTTGTAGGGGTTTAGTCAGCCAAGTTAGCAGAAGAAGAGTTCGTGCGTTACCATGAAAAGTTTGGTAAACCGATAGTTCTCATCAATATATGGTGTACACAACTCACTGACCAAGAATTGAATACTTCCCCATCGATTTCCAGGTATTTTAGCACCGAGTTATTTGTAGTGGTTCTCCTGGAATCAGTTACCCTGTGTAACGACCNATACAAAGACAGATCTTGTCATATACCGAACCCTGTTTGACTTTGTAGGCAGGGAATAAACATTTTAGAATTTCTTGATGGCACAAAGATAATGCTCTAATCTAAGGAACTTTAGTCGTGGGAGTGAAACAGAACATGAAATGCATTTTGAATGTATTTGTTTTCATTTTGTATTTTATTGGAATGTGTCATTTTATAAATGCATTTTTAATTAAATAGATCGTTATGATTATTAAAATACACTAGAGAGAACGCTTGATTCCAAATATGGGATCAAGGAAGTAGGGTGTTTGATGTACTTATTGGGAATTGAAGTTGCATTGCACAATCTTTGACGTTCTTGTTGAGATATTGCCAAAAAAGTTAAGCCTAATAATTTGAAATACTCCAATAATCGTATCACCAGGGTTATGAAAATAAGTAAATATTATTCTACGTGCCGTTTCATGGCATTAATCTCCAACACGATTCTTTACAAGGCTTGGATTCCGATCCTACGGTTGTGATGTTCTTGACTAGTAGGGAAACGACGTAATTGGAAACAGTGAATGATGTTTCCTTTAAGCTCTGAATTTTGGATTCCGTTTTCCCTTCCAGACTCTTCAAGGTTGAGCTATACTTCCCGATACTCTATTCACAATTAAAGAATATCTGTTTGTGCTGGATCAAATCGAATTTTGATGACATTCGAACAACAACAGACCTCAGTGATGTTCTTTTGATATCAACTGTCTACCAACTGTCTTACGACATGGTATCAACTAATGGGTCTCCATGAGTTTGTTCGAGTCTATGGTTTTGATGGATGGGAGTGGCAGCTGGTTTGGCAGCAGAGAAGCCATAGTTTTCAATAAGATCAAGAGCATACTTACGTTGGCATAACATGATACCATCCTTTGCTCGTGCAATCTCTATCCCAAGAAAATATCGTGGTATCCCGAGATTCTTTAAACCAAACTTGGAGTTAAGGAAGTTTACCACATCAGTGATGAGATTTGAAGAAGGCCCTCCAATTATAATGTCGTCGACATATACTAGCAGAGCAATGAATTCAGTGGGATTTTGAGTTACCTTGACAAATGAAGAGTGATCTGAGTGTGATTGTTTAAAGCCATATGATAGTAAAGATTCTGTTAGTTTCATGTTCCATTGCCGTGATGACTGTTTTAGACCATAGATCGCCTTCTTTAGACGGCATGCGAATTTTTGTCCAGCATGAGGATCTTGCCCGTCTTGAATCATGAGGCCTGGAGGTGGTTGCATATAAAATTCTTCGAATAACTCCCCATTTAGGAATGCATTATTGATGTCTAATTGATGCAAGTTCCAACTGAATTTTGCAGCTAAAGCAAAGAATAACCGAACTGTTGAATGCTTGACGACAGGGCTAAAGGTTTCATTGAAGTCGAATCCTTCAATTTGACTGAAACCTTTGGCCACTAATCGAGCTTTGAATAGTTCAAGGGAACCATCTGTGTGTAGTTTTACCTTATACACCCATTTACATCCCACGATATGTTGGGAGAAGGAGACTGTGACGATATCCCATGTGTTGTTATTCGCTAGAGCCTTTAATTTGATATCCATGGCAGTTTGCCAATCGGGAATTAGGATGGCTTCGGAGTAAGAGGAAGGTTCTGAAATGCAATTGAGGGAAACAATAAAGGCCTTGTATGAGGGGCTGAGATTTGCAGCGGAAATGTGTTTGTGAATAGAGTATGGAAGGTGAGGAGATGGCAGTAGGTTGCAATCGTATGTTTGTAAATATGAGGGTGGTTTTCTGATACGAGTCCCTCAACGTATATGAATAGGGGATATATAGTATGTGCTAGGGGATTGAGGAATCTCTATTGGTGGAAGGTTAGTTGTGGGAGAGATGGAAGCAGTAGGTTGAGTTGAAGGTAATGTTTCATGAGTAATTGGCTCATAGCTAGAGATATCATCTTCTAAATCATGCTCTGAATTATGGAAAGTCAAGGGGCTTATTGGGGAAGAGTCTGGAGCAGTATCAAAAGAATCATCAAATCCCAGAGATGGGTTTTCATTAACCATAGGGAATTGATCTTTAAAAAATGTAACGTCTCTAGAATAGAAAATTTGAGATGAATCAAGATCAAATAATCTGTATCCTTTGACGTGTGGAGGATACCCAATGNAGAGAAACGACTTTCAATAGTATCCCAAATTATTTTGGCCTTTGTGATGTAAAAAACAGTCTGAGCCAAGGTAATTTCCATGGAACGTAATAACCAAGAGACAAGTAAATCGTTGCACCGGCGCCATCTAAAATAATTAGGCTCGTCAATTCTGGGTTCATAAATTGTTCCATCGAGGAAGCCGAGCTTATTCTTGATTGATAGTGCGAGCAGTATGGAACGTTTTCAATTGAGATAATTGTCTCCATTTAGCATACCTGTAGAGATCAGAGGGCTGAGGCTATCAGCTGGATGAATATGATAAGGAGAGCCTTCGTGATCATGTTCTACGATAGTCCAGGAACTATCGTCTCCCCGCTCCGATACCATATCAAAGTTGATGATCTTCAGCTTGTTGGTGAGAGCACACTTAACGAGCAGAAGAAAATGGAAGAAAAAATGGAGAAGAATAAAATATTATTTCTCAAAAGGAAACTGTACAGTTCACTACTTATTTATATTATCTTTATCCTAATCAAAACACATATTAAAACTCAACATAACAAACTCGTAACAAACTAATCGTGAGGAAAGCATGTATCAGAGTTCCACGCTTTTCTTCATTTATTCGTAGCAGCATCAATCCAATAGTTCTTCCCATAGACATGAGAGATCAGTAAAGTATTCATTCACCGAGCGGTTTCCTTGGGTTAGGATCGAGATATCAGCGTAGATCTGACATACCCTATTGTCGTCCGGCAAAGAAAACCTGTTTGAAATAGTATCGCATATTCCCTTCGCAGTAAGAATGTAAAATACAGTTTGTGCTAATGAGGGCTCATAGAGTTCAAAAGTCAAGAGACGATTAAATCATTACAGCGTTTCCATTTTCCGTAGATGGGATCTTCAAGCTTGGGTTCTGAAATGGTTCCGTCAAGGAGACCAATCTTGTTCTTGATGGAAAGAGCCAACAGAATAGAACGCTTCCAGGTTGCAAAGTTATTTCCATTGAGTGGGACAGACGTGACAAGCGGATTGAGGCTATCACTAGGATGAACATAAAATGCAAAATCAAAACTCTCCACAGGAACAACTTCTTTGTTCTTAGGATCCAAGTCTAGCTTCGATACCACGTTAGTTCCGAGTTCCATTGATGACAGGAGAGTATAACTCCGGTGAAGTCACCAAATATGAAAAAGATGAAGAAAGTGTGAAACATTTTCTCTTGTATAAAAAAAATATCTTTCTTGTATAAAGAATGCAAGATGGATAAGATCTAATGGTTATAGAGGCAACAAACTCTTATAATACTTGTTTCATTTTTCATGTTTTAATCCATCAAGTTTAACACTCAGATTCCAGATGCGATGGGTATGTTGTTGCTGTTGGATAATATTTATCCGGAATTTCCAACAGTTGCTTCCTTCTCAGCATCGTCTTTCTCCTGTCTCATCCTCACGGTTTTCACTGAGTAAAATTTGAAATTAGAAACCAATTTGGGATTAATTTTTTGGTCAGATGTCTTGAAATGCGATTACGATCCTTAGCAGCTTTCACGGTTTGCTGTGCCTCCCGCTCCGCTGTGAGAAGCATCCGGATTCCTCCTTGTCCTCGAATTGAATCCATTTTCCGGAGAAAAAATTACTGCAAAACAATTCAAATCATGATCGACTTAGCGATTCATCCGCATGATACAACAAAATATGAAAGCGAAGGTACAAAGAAAACGATAGATTTGACGAATTTCAGTCTCAAAGATGAAACGAATTTCTCTTTGTTTGGAATTTAGAAATCTAGATCGAATGATCGTTGATCACAGAATATTTAACGGTGATAATTTCAGCCAACGGCTGTTTTATAGGCCCATTACTGGGAAAGACTAAAATATTGGGCCATATAATCCTTTTTACATTGGATTATGTCACGGCCACGGTGGCAAATGGCATACCTCAAGGCTAAAATCCGATTATAAGTTCGGTAAAAATAAAAAAAATGAAATATTCGAAAATGAGTTGGCCCCTTGAACCATCTGAGAATTTGACTCGTGGTTCTTCCATTCCGACATGCAAAGCGGCACGTGTACATCGCCGAGATGCAAAGGGACAGCCAATAGATGATTCCCTATTTCAAATTCCTCGATGAATCCTCTTTCTGTTGCTTTCCTTATTGTCTTAACCTCATTTGTAGCTGCAGCAATTTTTACATCTAAACGAGAAGATGTTCTCATAAAACAAGGCCACAGAGCAGTGCGTGTCGAGTATGACCAAGATGAAGCCACAACCAAAGTTTCCATTTCTCCAGAAGATTTTTCATCACAAGATCACTCAGAGATTGTACCTTCTGATCATAGGAATGATAAGTTGTTTAATCCCAAAGAAATGTTTTGTGATGCGTATGGTAAATGTAGAGATAAATTGGCCAACGCCATCGGAAAAACTAAGGATGCCGCCACCGGAGTTAAAGAAAGGTTTTCTGATGTGATTGACAATGCTTCCATACCTGAGAAGATGGAAGAAACAGTAAAGACGATGAAGGAGCGTGGGGAAAAGGATCTGAATGAAATTATTAATCGAGCTAAAGATCTAGCCGTCGATGTTTACGATTATACTGTGCCTAGAACAGGGTCATTCACGTCGGTGATGAATTTGATGGGTTTCTCAGCAGGATATGGAATTTGTATTTAGGTCACATTTGTGTCGACTTATGTTATAGCTAAAGCATTACCAAGACACCAATTTGCTCAAGTTCAGAGCAAGATTTACCCTGTTTATTTCAAAACCATGGGTTATAGCATTGGGTTAGCTCTGGTGGGTCATTTGATGAAGGGGGAGATCAGACAACACCAGATTCAAGCTTACAACCTCGTAGCTTCGCTTGCCTTGATCATGGTCAACTTGGTTCTTTTGGAACCTCGTGCAACTAAGGTGTGTTTGTATCTGTGTGTCATTTGATATAAGGGATCTGATTTCTATTTTCGTGGTAGGTAATGATGGAGAGAATGAGGAAGGAGAAGGAAGAGCTCAACGCAGAAACAGCAACAGCAGCAGGTTAAGCTTCAAAAGGGGAAGTCATGATGAAACTTAGTGAAGATTTGAGTAAGATGAATTCTTACTTATCAACGATCAATGTTGTGAATCTTATATCACTCACATGGTACCTTGTTCATCTCGCTCTGCGCCTTAACAGCAACAAATGTTGATCGAACATTCTTGCCTTTCTTTTTGTCTGTAATGTCTTAATCCAGTTTGTGTGTTTAGGGTATGTGTAATATGTAACTCTTCTATTGGTTCAGTCCAGATTTACTTAACAAAGCCCTGATCATAAAAATGTGAACACCAAACCAATAAACTATCTATTAATGCAATTTCGAGCTTGGTTTTTGTTAATATGGCGGTAGATGGAAACTAAATTCATCCGGTCTTGGATTACGCCATTGCATTTAATATGATTTATTACTTTTAAAATAAATGATTGATTGGTATTGATGAATAAAGTAACAACTGTGCTTATTAATATATTTAGTGATGGGTATGTTCAGTCTTTAAATTGAGTCATTGTTTTTGTATGTTATTGAGTCTTGAAAAATAGTTTATGATTTAAACTTTGTGTTCTTTGTGAATCTAAGACTGTTTGAGAGTTCAAACTACTTCTTCAATTGGTATCGGAGCAATGTTCTAATCAAATGAGTTTTTTGTTTTTTTTTTGCATGATCATGAATTTCTTAGAAGGAATTCCTAAATTTTATGGTGATGATTATGCATTATGGGCCATTCAGATGAAGGCGTCTTAGAAGCAACAAAATTATGGGAGGTGGTAGAAGACGATACAAAACAGGTGGCTCCACAAAGCAGTGATTCTATTGCTTTATTAAATAGGTATGATGAAATAATTGCTAGGCATAGACAAGCAAAAAGACTGTTGTATGGTTCTTTAGACAGAAATGTTATGGCAAGAATCATCTCATGCATATATGCTAAGGAAATTTGGAACACACTAAAGGATGAATTTGAAGGAGATGCAAAGACTAAAGAAGTGGCTATCAATAATTTGGAACAAGATTTTGACTCTCTCAAAATGAGAGAAAATGAGAAGGTAAAGGAATACATTGACAGAGTTGCTGATATTGTCAACAGTTTACGACTTCTCGGTGAAAAAATTCCTGAAACTAAGGTGGTAAAGAAAATTATGCGAACAGTTACAGCGAAACAAAATTTCTATCCTTGAAGAAACAAAGGAAGCAATAGAGATCACTATTGCTAAACTCTCAGGTACTCTTCAAGCGGTTGAGAATAGATGTATCTTTAGGGAAGAATCCTATGGAGAAAAAGCACTAGTGAGTTTGACGAATAGGTACAAAGATGACAAATTTAACATTCAAACTGAGGATATTGAAACAGGGGAGATTTCAAACAGAACTAAATATCCACCATGCTCTCATTGTAAGAGGACCACACATATTGAGAAGTTTTGTTGGAGAAGACCAGACATCCAATGCCGATCTTGTAAACGCCTTTGACACATCGAGAGAATATGTCCTGATAAGAGGCAGCAAGCCACTATGGCTACTATTATTGATCAAGAACAAAATATTGAAAAAGTCTTCGTTGCTAATACTGACGTGTCATGTATAGAAGAAAATTTTTGGATTCTTGATTCTGGATGCAGTCAACATATGGCTAGTAAGAATGAATATTTTAATGTGCTAGATTTAAAAGAGAAATGCAAAGTCCAATTAGGAGATTGATCTTTCTTAGAATGGAAAGGAAAAGAGTGTGTGCAAGTCGAAACACTATTTGGAGAAATGGAGATGGATGATGTTTTATGGGTACCAAGACTCCATATGAACCTCCTTAGCATCAATCAAGTTACTAAGAAGGGATATTCTGCTAAGTTCTCTTACTCAAGATACACAATTATAGATGAACATGCTAGCTTTGTAGCCACGGTTGAAGCTAAAAATGGATCATTCAGACTCAAATGGCCAATCATTACACATGTTAAGAAAAGATAAATTGATCTTACATTATGTGCCTCATCGGAACAAATGGCAGATGGATTTACAAAAGTCTTGAGCAAAAAGAGTTTTGAAAGAATAGAAAGAAATTTATGCATTGAAGACAAATCAAGTATCAATGAAATTGGTGACAACTACTTTGAGGATGGATTGAGTTTCAGGGGGACTGTTGAAGATGGAAACTAAATCCATCCGGCCTTGGATTATGCCATTGCATTTAATATGATTTATTGCGTTTAAAATAAAGGGTGACGTTTGCCGGTGACCCTCCAACTTTCGCGTGGTGTAAAGGGCATGCCCTCCAAGTTACGAAATTGCAAATATGACACATCAAGTTACCAAAAATATGCAAATATGATACCTCAAGTTAATAAAAATACGCACATATGACCCTCCAACTTTAATTAAATGCATGTACGACACCTAAAGTAAACAATACCGTTTAATATTGACCCTCTACGACATTGTTATTGTTTTACGTCCCGATGCACATTTCTCGAACTTGAAGTATCAATTTTGTATAATTTTTCGTATAAAAGACATATTTGCATAATTTGTGAACAATAACAACTAATACTGCGAACGAAAAATGTTTACAAATTTAACGGAAAATCATGTGTTAAATACGAGGGGTAAAAAACAAACGGTTTTGATAACTTAATGGGTCATTCCTACAATTTCATAAGTTGGAGGGCATAGCCTTTACACAACTCGTAAGTTGAGGGGCTATTTATGCAATTTTCTCTTAAAATAAATGATTGATCAGTATTGGTGAATAAAGCAACAATTGTGCTTGTTGCAATATTTAGTTATTTGTATGTTTAGTCTTTAAATTGAGTAATTGTTCTTGTATGTTATTGAGTCTTGGAAAATAGCTTATGATCTAAACTTTGTGTTCTTTGTGATTCTAAGACTGTTTGAGAGTTCAAACTACTTCTTCAGGTATTTCTACTATGAAAACATTAACAAAGATCGTACAACTTACCTATGTTGTGTGAAGAAAAGCCCAAAGCACAGGGATAACCGCTACGGTTTGGGAAGAAGAGAAACCAACACGAAATTAAAAATGATTTCAATTGAATATTTGAATTAACAACGACAAACGTCTTGGACATCTATTATTGAAGAACTAATCATGTGTAGATTCATGTGACTAAGTAGCCGTCCAAAGATCGGGAAATATAGAGATTTTGTGAATAAATCAGCAACTTGATCATGTGTCGAGATATATGTTGGTCGAAGAAACCCACTCTTGTAATGATCACGAACAAGATGACAATGCATGTCTAGATGCTTGGTCCATTAATCAAAGATCGGGAAATATAGTGATTTTGTGAATAAATCAACAACTTGATCATGTGTCGAGATATATGTTGGTCCAAGAAACCCACTCTTGTAATGATCACGAACATGATGACAATCCATGTCTAGATGCTTGGTCCATTAATCAAAGACCGCATTCTCTGAAATTTGGATGGATACATGTAAATCATGCGGTATAAAAGTTAGTCATTTTAATTCACAAATTGTGGTTGCCATACTCTTGTATTTGGCCTCCACGTAACTCTGGGCCACTGTATTATATTCATGTGACTAAGTAGTCGTCCAAAGATCGGGAAATATTGAGATTTTGTGAATAAATCAACAACTTGATCATGTGTCGAGATATATGTTGGTCGAAGAAACCTACTCTTGTAATGATCACGAACAAGATGACAATCCATGTCTAGATGCTTGGTCCATTAATCAAAGATGGCATTCTATGAAATATGGATGGATACATGTAAATCACGCGGTATAAAAGTCTGTCATTTTAATTCACATATTGTGGTTGTCATACTCTTGCATTCGGCCTCCACGGAACTCCGGGCCACTGTATTAAATTTCTTAGTTTTCTAGGAAATTAGGGAATCTACAAGAAATATACAGTAGCCTATAAGTGAACGTCTTGATCCGCATCACAAAAACCACGAAGTGTAAGTGTTGATCCAGAAGAATATATAAGACCTATGGATGAAGTCCCTTTAGATAGCCAATAAGATGAATAGCGGCATTCCAACAAGCATGAGTAGGAGATCCAAGAAATTGACTAAGCTGTTGAGTAGCGAAAGCAATGTCGGGTCTAGTGTAGGATAAATAAAGTAATCTCCCCACAAGTTTTCGATAAGGTTGTGGGTCGCTTAAAAGAATATCATTTTCTCCTGCACATACAAGCTTTAGGCCATGAGAAAAGGAGTAACTACCGAAGGATGATGATCCATAACAATATCCTGAACAATAACCATAATATATTTTCGTTGATTCACATACAAACCATAGGAGTCTCGATATATCTCAAGCCCCAATAAATATTTCGTGGCTCCCAAATTTTTGATAGTGAATTTTTGGTGAAGAAATATTTTAATCATATCAATTCCATAAGTATCATCCCACGTAATCAAGATATCATCTACATAGGTGAGTAGAAAGATAGTACCTGAAGTAGTGATTCGACTGAAAAGGCAGGAATCATGTGATGATTGTATAAAACCTTTATCAGATAACGTAGAAGTTAATTCAATACTCCATTATTGGGAGGCTTGCTTCAAACCACATAAAGAGCAAATTAATTTGCACACCTTAGATTTATCAAGGCAAGATTACCCTGGTGGCTACATCATATAAACCTCTTCATCTGGAAAACCATGAAGGAATGCATTATTAACATCCATTTGGCTAATAATCCAATTTCGGTTAGCCGCCATAGCTAGAAATATACGAATGGTGGTTATTTTTGCAACAGGAGAGAAAACAGTATGATAGTCAACTCCCTCCACTTGAGTGAAACCCTTAGCTACCAACCGAGCCTTATACTTGTTAATTGTTTCGTCGGAATTCAACTTCGTCTTATAAACCCACCGACAACCAACCGTTGTCTTATCCGGGGCAAATCACATAATTCCCATGTGCCGTTTGCCTCAAGAGCAGCCAATTCAATGTCCATAGCTTCTTTCCAACAAGTATTTTCAACAGCTTCTCGGAAAGAGGAGGGCTTCTTTATCACGTTTATATTGCTAAGAAATATCTGATGTGGCTGCTGTGGGAGGCATGGTGAGTCCATCCATTCCGTTGTGAGATACCGATGAAACATAATCATCTAGCCAAACCGGATGTTTTCGCATTCTAGTCGATCTTCGTGGACCTAAGATGTTGCAACCTAAATTTTTAGTCTGAAAATTATTTGGAGCACAGGAAGCAGAGGCACCCCCAGATTCAAGGGAAGTAATATCTTCAACCGTTGGATTAATGGTATGAACATAATCCGATTCTGGGAAAGATTCAGCCTCCACAAGAAGGTCAGCATCATTGTCACGAGCAGGACTGTTGGTTGAAGGAGTTTAAATAGATGGATCATCATCAATTAACGGTGGAGGCAAAGTCACTTCATAATCTCGATTGCGATACAGAAAAACATTTTCGACAAATGTAGCATCTATGGAAATGAGAATTTTTTGATTAACCACATCGTAAAACGATAAATTCCACTTCCAGAAGTATAACCAATAATAACGCATGGTCGTCCACGTGAACTAAATTTATTCCGATGGGGAACTTTATTCACGATATATGCCAAAAACTCGCAAATTATCATATCGTGGTTGCTTACCGAAAAGAAATTCATAAGGATATTTCCATTGCAACAAAGAAGTAGGTAATTTGTTGATTAAATAAGTTGTTGAAAGGATCACTTCCCCCCAAAATTGCTTCAGTAAATTACTTTGAAATATTAACGATCTTGCCACATTGAGCAAATGACGATGCTTACGGTCAACAACACCATTAGATTGTGGAGAGTAAGAGCATGTCCGTTCATGAATAGATAGATATTCCTTGAATAAGGACTTAGACATGGTTCCCGTAAATTCTCCGCCATTGTCGGAACGAATTCTCTTCACTGAATACCCAAACTGTGTGTGAACCATTTTAAAAAATGAATCTAAAATTCCACCGGCCATGGACTTAGCACTCATACAAAAAGTCCAAGTGCATCGAGTGAAATCATCCACCATGGTTAGGAAATAACAAAACCATTTTGTTGTTGGCACATTATAAGGACCCCAAATATGTACACGAATTAGTTCAAATGGTCTAAGTGATGAATGATTAACCAAGGGAAATGTTTCGTTGAAAGAAAGCAAAAGTATGACAAGTCCATTAGAAAAATCATTAACATGAATATGTTTCATGACTTAATGTGAAATATGTTCGAGGCGAAAATGCCACTTATTCGAATCCGTTACTACATCAAATAAATTGCCATAATTTAAAAAATGATCAAAAACCAATGAGCACATAAACCGCCAGAATTTTTCATCCTTCATAACAGTCATCAAAAAGTATAATCCATTAATCATCCGCCCTTGAGCTATCAACGCCATACTCCGAAGGTCCTGAATCATGCATTTACGACCATAAAAAATTACATTAACTCCATTATCACTCACCAATTTAGAAACCGATAGCAAATTGTAATGAAAGGAATCCACTTTGATAACATCCTTCAAAAATAAACTATAAGCCAAAGTATAATTCCCAATCTGAGAAGGAATGGACCTGTCGTTGTTCGGAAGATGTACTCGGAGATCCTTTTGTGGCAATCTCATATTGGATAGTACAATATGACCAGAACATATCAGAGATCCTTGTATCTATAATCCAAGATACATGATGATCTCGTCTAAAAATATTTTAGAATATTTATTTTTGATCATTCAATTTCTTTTAATATTATGGGGATACGAGCGATATACGAGGTTGGGCCCATAATATGTGAGCTTACGTCATCAGGAGAGTGAAGCTCTACCTTGGTCTTTGTTAGAAGAAGCTGACGATGTAACATTGCTAAATCTACTTCATCTAGCAAAATACAGTGATCTAATATTGGAAGAAATCTGGTTTGAAGACTTGGAAGAAAACCTAACGAAGAACAGAACCTCAAAACGTGAAGTCATTACACAAATGCAGACAAATGGGCTCAAATAAAATGATTTAATCAAAGCCCAAATAGAGACAACTCAATCTACGAAGTTCAAATTAAAAGACCAATAGACAATATCAATTACTGCATATGAAGATGAACCAACGGTCAATACACTGCTTAGGAAATGCAACATCAATGAATACTAAACGTATTCAGTGCACCAAGCCATCAGTTTTCTGTATAAATAGATGATAGAACAAAATCATTTGTATGCCAAAAGTTTATATCAAATTCAAATACTTCAAAACCATATCATACCGAGGCTCCAAGATTGTGAACTACATATCTTCAAGTCAAGAAACATATGCCAAGATATTAGTAAGTAAAATACAACCTTTGCTCAAACTAATTCTTCTTAAAGCATTCCAGGAAATCATGGCTGCTTTTGTACCTCCACCTACCTTCAACGGAAAAGGACAGTATCATGCATGGGCTAAGAAAATGACCACTCACCTACAAGCCATGGATCTCTGTGACGTGTGTGAGGATACTGCTACCTCACAAGCGATAATAAGTGAAACTCAGAATGAAGCAAGAACAATCATAGAATATGAAAGAAAAAGGAAAGAAATGAAAGCCTTGAACGTTCTGTCAATGGAAGTTTTGGACAATGCCTTCGATCTTATTATTGACTGTGCCACACCAATGGAGGCCTGGGAAACACTCTAAAAAAATTACACAATTACTGCTGACAAGTTAGTAAAAGAAATAAACATGCAGTGGAGATACTTGGACAATCTTGAATTAAAACCTAGGGAGTCCATTACTACGCTGACAGAAACACTAAACAACATACTGATGCAACTCAAAAGATTGGGGGAGACCGTGGATGAAAGGAGAATCAAAGCAAAGGAAAGAAAGGAATGAGCATTTAAGGTTAACTTCACTGAGAAGAGATTCAATGGAAAGCCTGAAAGATATGGACCTTACCCTGAGTGTCCGTATTGTAAGCAGAAGAATCATACTCCCCCAAACTGCTATTGCATCCTGATAAGGTGTGCAGCGTCTGCAAAGAAAAGGAGCATATCGAGAGAGTTTGCACAAACAAGAAAGGAAATTTTCCTAATGAAGAAATTCAACAGAGGGAAGTTGCTGAAAATGTTGGATTTGGACAAGCAATGAGCAGTGTATCCTTATTTTTGAATGAGAAAGAAACTATTGACATTTACACAATGCACAAAGAAAGCATTTTCGCTTCCACAACAGAACTTGAGAATAAAGGAACATTGCTACTTGATAGTGGGTACAGTAACCACATCACAAATAACTTCTCATTCTTTACAATCTACAGGCCAATTTTCCAGAAAAAAATAGAGATTTCGGATGGAAATTATCTTACAGTTAAGGGAATAGGAAATATCAACATTGAAACAGAGGAAAATCTGTTGAATATATCAAAGGTATACTAGG
>RWGZ01001394.1:0-12113 GCA_009725065.1 Utricularia reniformis
TCAGCCCAGGTGATGGAGGCATTTGGAACAAATTTTCCAAGTAATTGACTACATATTCATGAATACTTCAAATGGGAAACAAATTCCCAGTTTGGAATTCCAAAATCAAGATACCCAGAATCAAAAGGCAGTTGAAAGATTCTCTGTAAATACTTAAATGAGGTGATCTGAGATGGGGTGGAGCAGATCAAGAGAAATTGAGATCAGAAAACAAAGAGACAAAATCCAAACAGGGAAACATAAATAGTGAGAAACCCCTAGAGATTGAAGCAAAGAAAAAGAAATATCAAGAAAAGGGTGCAATGTAATAATAATGGTTCACGTGAGAGGTTAATCGATTAACAAGCGAGAAAGCGAAATGTACAATGGGCACCACCATCCCGGAGATGGAAAACACCAAGAAAAATAACTAAAATGGAAGCTGAGTAAAGTGACAAGTAAAAAAACCTCTCAAAAATTCAATCTTTCATTCATGGAGTTAGTTCGTTGATCCTGTTCTTCTTTGCTGTTGCTTGATGATGGGTATGGGCAATTACAGATCAATATTCCTGCAAAGCCACGTGCAGTACAGGGCATGTCTGAAAGAGAGAAAAAAAACCCTGTCTTCTGTTAAAAACGGCATTGAAGAAGATGGTTGTCGCATTCTAGTAGTATTAAAATCAATACAAAAATAAGTACCTTTCCCAAGTAGTTGCATTGCAGCATCTTGTACCAAACCAGCAGAAAATGTTGGATGATTGCTTCAAGTTACATCAGCCTTATCCTCTAATCCATCTCTTTTGTAATTGATTTGCTCAAAACTAGTGATTTTGTGCAAGAGTTTTTTAAATAAATAAAGACAAGCAGAACAATTTATTTCTGTACCCCAAAAGGGGAAGGAAGCATCGTCAAACACTGAGATATAACATAAAGGGTTATTCATCTAACTTATTTTTGCTTGAAGAAAAAGACACAGCTACAAAAATGAAGCAGGAATCTCTCAATCTCATGCAACGGAAGCCATGTGAACGATCAAATCAATAACTCGAGAGCTGCAGCAGTAAATGGACGCAAATCAAAAGCCAACAATGAAGGAACACATCACAAGTATTGTTTTTTTTACCTGTATCCCCACTCGTTGTCATACCAGGACACCAGCTTCACAAAGTTCTTGCTCAATGCAATTCCAGCTTTCGCATCGAAGATGCTCGACCTGCATAAGAATCACATAGGAATTGGATATGTTCGCCAAGAGGGGAAAATTTGTTGTAACTAACCTGCAATCGCCTACAAAGTCAGTGGACACCACATCTTCTTCGGTATAACCTAAGATCCCCTTGAGATTATTCTCTGATGCTTCCCTGTTGAGCAGAAAGTTCATTAAACAAGAACAATCCAATGTAAAGGCTTTTTTGGTAACTGAAGTTCCAAGTTGCGGGTTAGTGAGCAAGAGCATACTTGATAGCAGCTTTGATATCGTCATAGGTGGCCTCTTTCTCTAGCCTCACAGTGAGGTCAACAACTGAGACATCAACGGTGGGAACTCGGAATGCCATTCCAGTTAGCTTCCCATTGAGGGATGGCAACACTTTACCAACAGCCTATACAGTAAGTGTAAACCACAAATTCAATAGGAAGGCAAATAAAGAAAAAGATGTGCGGATCTAGCATTTATGGGCACAAATAAGGTGATTACCTTGGCCGCTCCTGTGCTGCTAGGAATGATGTTAAATGAGGCAGCTCGTCCACCTCTCCAGTCCTTACTTGATGGTCCATCAACAGTCTTTTGGGTGGCTAAGCAACAAACGCATAATATTTCAGAACATACTAAAGAATTCAGCATATGAGCAACGACAAGCACAAAGTTCACCAGTGATAGAGTGGACGGTTGTCATCAGTCCCTCCACGATACCAAACTTATCATCAATGACCTACAAGAACAGTAATTTAGCAAAACCAAGCTCACCTGGGAAAAAATGTTCACTACAGACAAGAAATTGTTTTAATAAAAGGTTTAAACCTTTGCCAATGGCGCAAGACAATTGGTAGTGCAGCTTGCGTTAGATACAATATCTAAGTCAGACTTGTATTCATTCTCATTGACACCAACAACGAACATAGGGGCATCTTTGCTTGGAGCAGAGATAACGACCTTCTTGGCACCACCCTAATTTAGATGTCACAAAAATTAACAATCATTAACCCTTGGAACCAATGAGATCAGTGAACAACCATGACATTCAAGACGCAAGGAAAAAAATGGCTCTGTTCTATCACTGGAAATTATTCTTTCAACAAGAAAATACGCAAAATTTGATAAAAATATGTTAAGGGAGAGGATCTAAAATGATGATGGCACATATTTTGGGCTATAAAACTGCAAAAACTAATCTGAATTTTAAAATTAGGGGATACCTTCAAGTGGGCAGCAGCCTTATCCTTGTCTGTAAACACTCCAGTAGATTCGACAACAAACTCAGCCCCAGTATCAGCCCATGGAATCTCCTCTGGATTCCTAAAGATCGAAGTCAGAAGTAAAATAATGAATTTTTTCTCTCTTCAACAACGAAAGCTAACGTGGGAAAGCTGCTAATTTGTCAAAGAAAAAGAAGGCTACAACACCTCTTTCCGTAGACCTTGACTGGCCTTTCGCCGAAAAGAAGGGTATTTTCATCCTGTGCCTTCAAATCATGGTGCTTCCACTGACCATGCACACTGTCATACTTGAACATGTATGTCTGCATGTTTCCAATTCGATTAATTAGATCGAAATACAGATAATTAAGAACATGGTTTTTATTTCACGAACAAGTCCATCTTAATCCAAACAAATAATTCAGAAATGAGAAAAGCAATTACCATATAATCAGTGCTGATGAATGGATCATTAACAGCAACAAGCTCTACGTCATCTCTCAGGAGAGCAACCCTGGCGACCAAACGGCCGATCCTCCCAAATCCTGATAAAAAAGTACGATATCCTCATTCCTCACTTACAAACACCAGTAAAAAACACTAACCAAGTGCAGTACCCAATAAAGAAACGATTTCAAATGGGGAAACCACACAATCTACTGAGAGCCAGAATGTAACAACATGCAATAACACATTTCAAAAAAAGAAACAATACCGTTGATTCCGATCTTGACCTTTCCCATATCTTCACGGATTACCTAAATCTCCAGAAACAACACAAGAGAGGAGAGGGAGAACGGTGAGGCAGTGCGAAGAATGAAGGGGGCTAAATGACTTCTTTATACTGTAAAATCCGGGTTTTGCTCGTTGGTCAGATCTGGCGGTTTCACGGTTTTCTTGGGGAAGGAGACAAAACATTATTATTTTGAAAACCAAATGTATTAATAACAGACACGGTAATCATCGCCAATATTATTATTGTTCAATAATTATTTCATTAGAATAAAAAACATTATATAAATGAATAATTGTTTTTACAGAAAAATATTATTATTATTATTCAATAATTTATTTCATTAGAATAAAAAGCATTATATAAATGAATAGAAAAATATGAATAATTTGAAATTTGTGAACATTCTCAATTCGTGTTAAATATATAATATACAAAATAAAAAATAAAAAATGTTATTTTCAATTATATTCATTCACCAATGAGTTATTATGTTGAAACTTATTATATTATATAATCTTGAACTATATTATTAATGGTTCACAATCAGGAGTTTCTTATTTTTTATATAATTATGATGATTCGTTAAAAATTCATAAAATTAATTATTATAATTAATATTATTGTTATATAATGTAATTTTTTTTAAATAACTATAAATTATATAATATTTTAAAATAAAATTTTAATATAAATAATGGTTGATATTATTCTTTGTTTGCCCTCTATTTGGGCTTTCAATAGGCCCAATATGTTTTTGGATTGGCCCAATTATATTTTAGAGTTAAGAAAATACACATCAATTTTGCCTCCGTCTCCGCCCCGCTCCTGTTGCGCCTTCTTTGTTCGTGGGGACGGTAATTATATATCTTCAAATGTACGCACGAGTGCGTATATTTATCTGCCCATCTGTTACTGCTAAGATTTCGTGGTGGCGCTTTTGAAAGCTGATTTCAAGGTGCACCTGGTAAGTTCCCTCTAGTATTATCCAGTTCCCCTTTTTTATTTTCAGTTAAAATTGAAGCCTGACTTGGGTTTCTTTACGCAAATAATTTCCCAAATTGTTATTCTGGTGTAGCTGAATTTTCTACGTGTTTATCATGGCTGTGTTATATTTTGGGTTCGAATTTTAATTACAATGTATTTTTGCTGCTCAAGAGGGTAACTTTGTGTGTAGCATTTCACCGTGGTATTGTATTATGTTGGCTTCTGCATCTTTTGAGTTGAATAACTTGTTTATGATGTTCAGGGGATTTCTGTAAATCTGTTATTGGTTTTTGAACTATGACAAATGCCTGTGCGCCTAGATTCTGTATCATTCGTAATGCAGCATTGAACTGGCCTCCAAGAAAGAAGTTCAGAGTGGAACATATAAGAAACTATCACACTTGCGCTATGCTATTTCCTTCTTCATCCACCATCTTTTATCCCAGCTCATGTTTGACACTGAATGCACATCTTGCTGCCTCCGATACACCACAACGATCAGACGAATGGTTTGCTCTTCGCAAGGACCGACTAACCACAAGCACATTCAGTACAGCTCTTGGAATATGGAAAGGTACTCGTCGCTACGAACTGTGGCATGAAAAAGTATATGCCACAGATCTTCAATTGAATGATGTCAATAAGAAATGTGCAATGGAATGGGGTGTTCTCAACGAAGATGCAGCAATCAGTAAATACAAAAGCATCACTGGCCGTGACGTGAGTTCATTAGGATTTGCAACACATTCAGAAGAACGATTCGATTGGATCGGAGCTTCACCGGATGGTCTTCTCGGATGCTTCCCAGATGGAGGTATTCTTGAAGTAAAATGTCCCTTCAATAAAGGAAAGCCAGAGACAATGTTACCATGGAAAAGCATGCCATTTTATTACATGCCTCAGGTACAAGGACAAATGGAAGTAATGAACAGAGATTGGGTAGATTTATATTGTTGGACACCAAATGGAAGCACAATATTTCGAGTTTATAGAGAAAGAAGCTATTGGAATTTGATTCATGGAATTTTACATGAGTTTTGGTTTGAAAATGTTGTTCCAGCTAGAAACTCGCTTCTTTTGGGGAAGAATGAAGAAGCTGAAGCATTTAAACCAACATCAAAACACAGACAAACTGGCCTTGTCATCTTCAAAAGTGTCAAATTAGCAGAAGAAGCAAAGCTTTTATGTAGGGAAATTGCAGGCCATGTTGAATTTTATCCCTAGTTAGAGTTCTACTAGAACAACAACTATTTTGTTCAGTGAAATTTATCAAAAACAAGACAGCAAACTGTAATAAAAAACACTTCATGTCTTATTCATCAACTGTAGTCAAGCCTCAGTCTTGTGTATTCCCAGCAATTTTCATTTTATTGCTCTTTCTGAATCGGATCGGATTAGAAGTATTTTCCAGTTCGAAAGATCGAATCATCTTCTCGATCCAAATTATCATGATAATTGAGAAGCAGCTTGAAACATTCGGAACACAGTAACTCCAAACAGAAGGTTTCTTCGAATTCAGTATCGTTAACACATCGTCCGCACTGAGCACAACGAGCAATGCAAAGAGTACATGCTCGACAACACTGAGAAGAGTTTACGTTACATCCTTCAGAAGGGCAATCGTAAACCAATCTGTATTTCTCGCACCTTGGACACATTTCAATATCTATAGCACGATCATCATCGTGCGGCAGATAAAAATTCCCACGATGGTAAAAATATTGTTTCCGAGGGTTACGATAATTCTCCTCATCGACACCAAGCAACAACTTCAACTCTTCGAAATGTTCGCTGTCAACACCATAGAGACCACCAACTCTAAGATGTTTTATGCCTCCGATTTTTTTGTGTGAATTAAACGCCCTTATGCTTTCGACTACACATTCAATGCTTATTCTTGTACATCCAGGAACAGATAGCTGCCAAAAGAATCATAATTTGACGTAATACTTCACAGCTTCATAAACACGTAAACGGCATCACAAAAACCACAAAAGTGAGCATCTTTAACTACGCTCAGATAACGAAAATGAATTAAGCATAATAAGTAAGCATCTTCAACTTCAAAGAATCGAAAAAACCGAAAAAGAATAATATCAAAAGCACAAGCTTAAAAACTGACCTTCGTTAGTTGCGGATTTGAGTCCAATATAAACCTTAAACCATCATCAGTGACTTTAGGACACTCAACTAAACTCAGGCATTGAAGTTCACCTTGAGACCTCCTAACCAATTTCAGAAGAATATAATCGGTAATCCTTTCATTTAGAGGTTGATCAATATGGATATTTACCCATAACCAGGGATCATTTCGAACTGAAACGAATAACGATTTACACACTCTTTCAACTGACAAAAGGTCCTTTACTCCCAAATAGCTAAGTACAAAAGTGAAAGCTTCATGAGGAGCCCCTTCAACACATAAAGCTTGCTCCAATTGCCTTCCAGCTGAAAAACACACACCGATTTCACCACTTTTCTCCTCGGATCCTACAATATCGAATGTACTGCAGGCCTGTATAAAATCAGTATAAAAAATATCCACTCCAGCCTCTACACCTTTCTCCTTGTGTATCTTCTTCTCATCGAATGGCAACTCGCCACTAAAATTCGATCTCTCACTCAAGCCACGATTCAAGAAAAAATCCCATTTATCATAAAATCTGCACTCATTTTGAGCAGCATTGCAATTAACCTCAATATCTTCGAGCCATCCAGTAATTGCAGTAAAAGTTGTCTGAATATCCATACCAAAAGGATCAGAGGGAAGCAAGTTAACAATGTCCTCAGAATTTATTTCTGCAGAAAAACATTCAGAGTTTTTCTCCTGATCTTGTTCTAGATTTCTATGCCAACACATTGTGCTGCTTTCTCCACTCTTATCCCAAATACCTTCCACAAGATATCCATTCATGATTCCATAAGGGGATATAAGATTATCATCAGAAAATAAATGAGGACGTGAGTAGTTCAAGGCCATTTGAATATCTCTCAGCAAAACCTACAGTCTATATTTTTTGCATTGAAGAACAGCAAGACTTCTGAAAAAAATCTTTTCTTTTTTGATGGGGTAAACAAATTTTATAATTATTAAGAGATTCAAACAAGAAAACTCTCGATTTTCAATGACAAACTAAAACATAGCATCAAAAACTTCACAGAGTTTTTCTTGCGAACAAACTAACTGAATGAAGACTTGTTTTTTTTTCTATTAAAACTACGGTAGATCAAGCATCTTCCCCTTCTCTTATTTACAAAAGAATCAAATAATTTACTATGAACAACACTAGAAAATCGAGCATCAAGAAAGAATCGATCGACTTAGTACCGACTAATCCTAAACAACAAAGATAAGGGATTCCCCAAAAAAGATATTTTCCACAACTTCGTACCCTACAAGACCCGATTGCGAGAGAAATTGAGACCTTGAGTTGGGATTGTCGAGGAACGAGGAAACGAGATGGGAAAAAAAACAAATCAATCTTCGAGGCAATGTGAAAGGAAAAGAAATTTCTCTCCTCTGAGCGAGGGGAAATGGAGAGAAAAGGAGAAGATGAAGTGCGTGAGAGTTTGAGGTAACTTGACACGTGTGGGGCTTTGCCGGTAGATTCGGTGTAGCATGTGGGAATTCCTTGTTAGAAATCCCCTCGTTTCTCGTTTTTTTACCGGCTGAAGCTGAACGATAAAAAGAAACGGTCGATTTAAGCTTGAAGACGTCAAGTAAACTTTACCCTATAAAAATGCCTCTTTTCTGTAACACATTATTTATTTGATGATGTAATAAGAAAATTGAATCTTTGTAAAAAAGATGAATCTTTGTGGGAGAGGCGGAGGAAGAAATCTGGTAGCCTTGACGGAGGCGGCTGCTTAACTTGCCGTAGCAGTAAGCTTTCCCATCGCAACACTCAACACCCATTTGAAGAATCACATGAAAAAGGAGTAGGGAACCGAAACACTCATTCTTTATCTGCTTTTTATCATTCCAAATGGCGACTAAGGTTTTGAGAAATTTGATTGTCTGAAGAAGCTGTAAACAACTGAGATTTCAAGTTCATGGTGTTATTACAAACTTTCCAGTCAATTACAGAACAAGATCCACTCCCGTTGACATACTTAAACCAGACTACTGGCATTTGCTTTAGTAATCTGATACATTGTTCAGCTTTTACATTCAATCGATATTGAAAGTTGAAACCCTGTGCTCCCAAACGAAAACCAGTGTTTTATTCTAGAATCCCAGTAAAGTAAAACAACAGGCAAATGAAACCTGCATTCACAATCTCATAAACTAGGCAGCAGGCACACTTTTCTTCTGCTGTAAATCCTCAGCTTGCAAGCTCTCGTAGTATTTAACCAAGACTTGCCATCCTCCCGGACACATAAAACCGTCTGGCGGATTCTCCCCGTTCCTCGCATAAGCCCGCATCTACAAAACAATACACAAAAATTGTAACTTTAGGTGCTCCAGTATTCATTTGACTGTTTATGTGTTTGTTTCTTACCTTTGTTCCAGATATGAATAGAAAATCTTTAGCACGAGATGGATCAAAGAAGGCCATTTTGTTCTCTAAGTTATCATATGCAGCCACCTGAATGATCACAGCAAAAGCAGATTAAGACATTTTGGTTTCATTGTTTCTAAAGCATCATGACAAACCTTGAATGGCAAAATGTTGAGTTTTTCAAGTCCTGGTGCCAAGCTAAGCACTTTCTTCCCATGATCTGGATCATACAAGTCTCTCTTCTCTATCGGGTGCGCCATCCCAGCAGGATCACGACCCACAATGTAGAAATTCGCTCCGGCGTTAACTCGTGCTTTTGCATGCCACTGCACTTCAGTTGGCCCAGCATAGTGCATTGGTGAAGGGAAAATAGCTACAACTGTAGTTTCAGGATCAAGAACACCATCTTCAAGTACCTAAATCATCGATTAGTTAATCGTCTTGTTCTTACAAAATTCGTCTTTTTTACTACATCAATGTACTTACTTACTACCTTGCTATGTTGCTCCATTCGGACATCAAGTGGTACATCATCAGCTTTAGTGAAACCTCCCAAAGGATGAAGCAAAAGAATTGGATTCTTGTACCCAATTTCCAAAAGCCTCTTTCGAGTATCATTCATTAACAAAGCATGACCATTATGTACAGGGTTTCTCAACTGGAAAGCAAATACTGCATCAGCTTGTCGTCTTTCAAACTCCATACGAAGCTGTTTTGGTGAAAGCCGGTAATGATCGAGACCATCATTGTACTTAATGGGATTCACAACTTGTAAATCTCCACCAATTAGCCAGTTTCCTGAAGGAATAATCACTTCTTCAACGTAAGGTAATCCAGGAGCTGTGCTTCCCCAAGTTCTAGCAATTCTCTCTTCTTTGTTGTGCTTAAATACTTCAATGCTACAAAGCAGCTAAAAACATTCAAAAAATGAACCAAATAACCTCATTTTCATGGTAAATATCAAGGAAGTTAAATCGGTCGGTACCGTTCATGACCAGTACGAGCGATTTTTCTTATATATCGGTGGTATACCGGTGATATATCGAAATATCGGTGTACCGGTCATAAATATTTAAGGGTATCACCGATATATCGGGCGGTATACCAACTGTATGACTACCATGGTAAATATTCAGCAGCAAGAACTGACCTACTTAAAATGCCGACTAAATCTTCATTTGGATCAATCAATGCAACGCTAATAGAACTCCCAATTTGCTCTTTAACATTATCATCAATAGACAAAACAATTGGTAAAGACATGTTAACAAAAGTCCCATCTTTAAGCCTCAAAAAATTGAAATGCAAGCTCTGTAAATACTCTTCTTCCCTCATAAAACCCTTCAAAGGGCTTGCCCATCCCTCGCTCAATACATGTACCCATTCAAGATCAATCTTAGTTAATTTCACCTTTGGTAAAGACTCAGCCTCTGAAATTTTCGCAGCCCTAGCGCTCTCAGGCACAATAAGATCAACCAATAACCCGCCATCGGGATCTATCAAAGAACTCTTAACAGTTAAAGAATT
This sequence comes from Utricularia reniformis, assembly GCA_009725065.1. Classification (NCBI taxonomy): domain Eukaryota; kingdom Viridiplantae; phylum Streptophyta; class Magnoliopsida; order Lamiales; family Lentibulariaceae; genus Utricularia; species Utricularia reniformis. The sequence goes on from RWGZ01001394.1 coordinate 10,144, forward strand.
CCCAGAAGAAGGTTGTGACGAAAATTGCATCTTTTTGAGAGAACGCAATTTCTCAGGGGCAATAGCGTTGTAATGATATATGGGCTTTCTGTGGAAATTTGTGCGGTAAGAGGTTTTTTCCCTGATCGTTCCTCCCAGTGTTTGCAATCTAATGGTTAAAGACATTCCCAAATTTCGCCGATCCAAGAAAATAGGAAACGATTTAATTCTAAGAAGAAAATGGAAATACCCAGAAATGGTGATGAAGCCCGCATTTCAGAGAAGATGATGACGAAGCTAAATGAAATAAGACCACACATTACAAAAATTGGGATTTTCATTTCAAAATACAAATTAAAAGAGCATTCAGAATTGAAGCTTCATCAAAAGCAATAAAAGAGATTCAGATTTGGTTTTCGTCACTTTTACAAGATTCTTAACTTCATCTGTCACGGGCGGGCGCTGTCCTGAACTATACGTCGTGATGTGTGTGGATTATCGATACTTATCTGATATTACAAGCTTCTGGAATTCCATTATTTTCAAAGCGAAATGAAGTTACTCTTCACCGTTTTTCTATTGAACTTTGCAGCATTTGCTTCCACTGCTTGTGATTTCCCGGCGGTGTTCAACTTCGGTGATTCCAACTCAGACACCGGTGGGTTATCTGCGGCTTTTGGCCAAGCTCCTCCCCCTAACGGAGAAACCTACTTTCACCGCCCGGCTGGGCGATACTCCGATGGCAGATTAGTCATCGATTTCATCTGTAACAATTCCTTTCATGGATTTCATTTTCTCCATGATTACAATGCTTGTCATTTATCAATATATTTGCAGTGAAGAAGCTGGGACACCCATATCTGAGCGCAGTTCTTGATGCATTAGGCTCTAATTTCAGCCATGGAGCCAATTTCGCCACAGCCGGATCAACAATCAGACCTCAAAACACAACTCTGAGCCAAAGTGGATTCAGCCCAATTTCCTTAAACGTGCAATTTTATCAGTTCAGTGATTTTCATCGCAGGTCTCGGATCATTCGAAGTAAAGGTGAAGTTTTTAAAGGATTACTCCCAAACTCTGAGTATTTCTCCAAAGCGCTATACACATTTGATATCGGACAAAATGATCTTACCGCTGGTTATTTCTCTAACCTCACGACCGATCAAGTGAAAGCACAAATACCCGATATCTTAATCCAGTTTAAGACAATCTTAAAGGTTATTTTATCGCCATTCTTGTTCTTTCTGCTCAATATAACAAACAGTACCCTTTTGTCTGTTTCACAGAATATATATCAGAGCCATAAAGGAAGATCATTTTGGATACACAACACTGGCCCAGTAGGTTGTTTACCTTACGTCATCGACCGCCTCCCCGTCACGGCGGCGCAGGTTGATAAAGCCGGATGTTCAGTTCCTTTCAATGAAGTAGCTCAATACTTCAATGTCAAGCTCAAAGAAGCTGTGGGTCAGCTGAGGAACGAGCTTCCGTCAGCATCTTTAACCTACGTTGATGTTTACTCTGTGAAATATGATCTCATCAGCAACGCTAAAAAACATGGTAACTCTCTGCAAAACTCAAGTTTCAGATTCTTAATACGAACAAAATTTCCCAATGTTAAACAAATCTAGGTTTTGTGAACCCGTTACGAGCTTGTTGTGGGCATGGAGGGAAGTATAATTACAACAGGCGATTTGGGTGTGGAAGCAAGATTAAGGTGAATGGAAAGGAGATGACGGTTGGATCTTGTGAAGATCCATCGATTGTGATCAACTGGGACGGAGTTCATTACACTGAAGCTGGTAACAAATGGGTTTTCGATCAAATTGTGAATGGTAACTTCTCTGATCCTCCAGTTTCATTGAAGAGAGCTTGCTTCAAGAGCTAAACCAGAGAATAATATATGAAATATGAATAACCATCACTATTTTCATACCGGACGATATACCGTCAAATATGTCAAATTTAGTTCGGTATCGGTATTTTTTTTT
>RWGZ01001394.1:12602-34174 GCA_009725065.1 Utricularia reniformis
GTCGGATTAGCTAAAGGTCTCCGAAAGGTCAAAAGCGCTTATCCTTTGGTTGTCGCAATTCTTCCCGACGTCCCGGAGGAGCACCGTGAACTTCTCCGTCTTCAGGGATGCATCGTTAGAGAAATTGAACCCATTTACCCACCGGAAAACCAGATTCAATTCGCCATGGCTTACTACGTCATCAATTACTCCAAGCTCCGCATCTGGAACGTGAGTATTCAAATCAATTCAATCAAAATTAGATAAAATCATTCATTAATTGTTATGTTTCTTCTCCGATTACAGTTCGTGGAATACAGCAAGATGGTTTACCTTGACGCAGATATTCAAGTTTACGCAAATATCGATCATCTCTTCGATACACCAAATGGGTATTTCTACGCTGTAATGGACTGCTTCTGTGAGAAAACATGGAGCCATTCGCCGCAGTATAAAATTGGGTACTGCCAACAGTGCCCTAACAAGGTAACATGGCCGGCGGAGATGGGTTCTCCTCCGCCGTTCTACTTCAACGCCGGGATGTTCGTTCATGAACCCAGTAAAGAAACCTACGACAATCTTCTCCAAACTCTACGTATAACTCCACCAACACCTTTCGCTGAACAGGTAAAAATCAAAATCCAATAATAAAAAACACAAGTAAATTCAGACATTAACACGAAAAAATACAGGATTTCTTGAACATGTTCTTCGAGAAAGTGTACAAGCCAATTCCTCTGATATACAATCTTGTTCTGGCGATGTTATGGCGTCACCCAGAAAACGTCGAGCTGGAGAAAGTTGAAGTTGTTCATTACTGCGCTGCGGTAAATAATTACAACATCTTTTTGAGACTCTGGGTTTATTTTATTTAACTAAACCATAAAAATGGTGATTATCAGGGATCCAAACCATGGAGGTACACTGGTGTAGAGGCGAATATGGACAGAGAAGACATTAAAATGCTTGTGAAGAAATGGAAGAATGTGTATGAAGATGCTTCTCTTGAGTTGAAGGCTGGGGATTGTGTGTCTAAAGATGCAATCTTGGCTTCTCTTCCTGAACCAACTGTTTCATATATTCCTGCTCCATCTGCTGCTTAAACTGCCGAAAACCTCTGGTTTTATGTTATGTATTATTTTGTACACTACATTGCCTTTTTGTGGTGTGATATTAAAAAATAGTACTATGTTTTTCTTCATAGTTTAAACGATATTCTTCTACATATTTCTATATGATATAAAAAAATGGAAATTCTAAGCTAATTAAGTGTGTTACATGGGTTTAATAACAAATTTATAGAGGAAAAACAGCAAGAAAATAGTCTTGCAGTCTGTACCCTTTTTGTTGTGTTTTTTCGTTTTTATGTTTATCTCTTGTCACAACGACCAAATATTCTTAAGCTTTTATTTATATGCTTATGCACATGTTTTGGTATTGTTCTAATCATTCAAATAGTAAAATAAAAGAAAAAAATGTGTTATTAATCTTCAAAATTTAATGATTTTGACAAATTTGATCGCTAAAATTTTATAGAACTGTTTTTAGTTATGAAATTTTGATTTTTTGTTCGCTATTTATTTCCAAAGTTTACACAACTGAGCAAATTTGATTTTTTGTAAACAATTTCAATTGTCAAAATTGAAAAACATTATAACTGATTTTATCACACATAGTAAACTTTGAGTACCCGTTTGTCAACTTCCCCAAATTTTGGGATTCATCATTGTTATAATTATGAAACTTCGGAGATCAAATTTATCAAATCAATAAAACTATGACACCATTTTTGTGTATCTCCCAAAATAAAAGAATAAAATGGCTATACAAAAAACATGTTGTATAAGATGAGAATGTTAAATAAAGAAATAAATATTTAAACAACACTCTTCTACAGAATTTCTATATGCTATCGAAACCAAAGAAACCCGAAACAAAAAAACGTATATTCTAATCTTTCGGATGGTAATGAGCTATACAAAAACAAGTAGTGAGTGTTACGACAAAAGGGTTAAATATAAGAAGAAAGAAAACCTTATTTTCCACAGCAAAAGTCAAGTAAATTGGCCTTGTCCTAAGCTGATAAAGCAGGGTAGAGGCTGAAATCAAGGCTCCACAGCTCCAAGGAGTCATTGATAAAGTCGTAATGACCACTCTTATCGTCGCTAAAAATCAGCAATAACAAAATTTAGATTTTTTTTTTATCGATAGGGGTAGAATGAAATTTAATAAGAAAATAAGAATAAAAAAGACACGATTTTTGTAGGTAGAAAACCTTTCAGTAAAAGAAATGATAAATAACCATCCCGACCATAGCCTTGGAATCCAATATAAACATCAAATTTGTATATATACAACAAGAGAATAAGATGTAGAAATGAAAAGGAAAAATATCATCTTTTTGTGGCTATAGTCATAGGTTTTCCGACTGGAAAATAAGTGGATAACAACCTCCTCCTTAAATCATCGATAAAACCCTCCATTAGATCAAGAGTAAAAAACTCATTTTTCTTTCTTTAACTATTTTTATATAGATGATTAATCCAGCTCAATTATTACTCTCTCGACCCATCAATAAAGAAGTCTAATAAATAATGGTTCATTAATATATAAATTAAATATCAAGATCTACTAAATAAGTATTCCGATCCAATACTACAAAAGTTATAAGCAAAATCAATCATCAAATATCTCAATCTTTTGAATACCATCATCTTCTTCATTTCTCGATTCAATAACACCTATATAAAAATAATCTATATAGAAATAGATGTGTCATCAAATAATAAATTCTCATGGCGATATTAACCACCCTTTAAAGATATGGTTTTCTTCAATAAACCTTCCCTCACAAATGGATAACTCAGCAAATTACCAAGTGATACATTCACAGCCTCCTGTTAAATCTAAACAATTAACTTCTCAATTACCATTATCGCATGAACAATATCGGGTTTACCTTCTCTAGAAGAGAAATCCTTGTTCTGGTTTTCTGCCAATACCTTTGCTTAGCAGCTTTGCCAATGCTCACCCAATCCTCGATAAAATCACTGCATAACAAGAAAAAGAATCGTGCAACTTTCTTGGAAAAAATGGGAGTCAGGGAAGCACACTCATATGAATGCTTATTGTTCGATAACGCAAAAGAATCATGTAACTTTCTTGGAAAATATGGGAGTCAGGGAAGCACACTCATATGAATGCTTATTCGTTCTTATTGTTCGATAACGCAAACTACAAAATCTGGTTTGAAACATCACTAACCTGGTAGTGGTGCCATCATCAGGAAGGGACATGAGGCCCTTGATTCCGCCACAGGCGCTATGAACAAAAACCAATATGTTCTCTACCTGAGAAAAAAAATTTGAATTTGTTTACAAATGCAATGAGAACAACATGTAGCACTGCATATTCAGAACAACAAACACCTTCAGATGATGCACTGCATATTCAATTGCAGAACCAACTCCAGAATATTTAGTCTGCGAAGCATAACATTAGTAAGATTAAGAATAAGAATACGATAATCGAAGTATAAAATGTACTAAAGATCCAAGATGATCACCTTGTCATAAGGTGGAACCATGTTAGCGATGTTCCTGACCATAAATGCTTTCCAAGGTTGTAAATTCAGAAAGTGGGAAGGGCACACACGAGAATCGGGACAGGTAAATACCATAAACTTACACAAATGTAAAATTGTTAACACAGTTGAATTGAAATTACTGCGATGCTAAAAATCTGCAGAATGAAAATAAATGTACCTTAGGGCTTTGACCTTTGGCAAGTTCCCCATGTAGATCAGGATACTTCCTGCACATTGTACAATATAATGGCTCATAATGAGTATCAATCAGAAACTGTTTTTCTTCGATTACGGAAATTTCATGCGCTCTGCCCGATAGAGTCACAGAGAAGAGCTCTTTCAAGCGTTTCCATAGATTATATCGTACTTACGAAATGTTCTTTCTTGAAATGATCGAAGCCGGCACGAAATCTCGAAAGTGCGTCAGGACTCTTCTTCTCAGCAGCGATCGACAAATCCGTTGTGAGATTCCAGGCGGCGGCGAACTCTTCCTTCTCGCTGCATTCACAAAGCACAAGCGGAATAGCAACGATTTGAGGGTGCTAAAGGTAAAAAACGCACAAAGAAACTGGACCTATAATTCGAAAAATAATACAAAAAAATGAGAAATATAAATTCCACTTAATTAACTTATCTTATTTACTAATTACTAGAATAAATAGACATTATTATGATCTATTTAATATAATCCTGAAATTCTACATAAAATATAGTATTTTCGACGTTTATACAAAATTTATTATGTGGAGTATTAAACAAGAAAAATAAAATTGTAACTCATGTTATGGAAGATACAATAATATGTTAGAATTGGATTTCGGATGATTACCGATGACTTGGTTGGCGAGGATGATCAATGGTTTAGACCGTCAATTGACCGATTTGGGTAACGATGAGGAAATAAAAGTTGTTCCAAACATGTTGGTTTGGAATTGACGAGTTAAGGTGTAACGACCGTAATTTGGGCTTAGTTGTTTTGTTAAAAACATGATAATTAAAACGGAAATATTCGAAAGCAATTTAAAACATAGTTCAAAACATTAAAGTACGACTGCATAATTTAGAGTGTTCTCCGAAGGACCGGACTCTATCACCGGACAACCGACGACCTCCTTCCCCGTCCCTATCATATCTCACCAGCGTCACCTACAAAATCTGTAAAGCGGTCACAATCTATTAAAGGAAACTTCACACACACTACACATTATCTTTCTTACTTCTTAGGTACATCATACACACACACATGAACCATTTCACTTAACCGTTTTCTTATTTCCCTCTTCTTTTACCCTTATCATTTCCATCATTCATTAACTTTTCTGTTACCGAGATTAACATGCTCGGTGCATGTCCCGCCCAANAGTCTATCTGTGGCATATTTCTCTTTGAATAACTTTTATGTTTTCGTTAATTTACTGTCGTGATGCAGTAAATTGAGCAAAAATGACTCTGCTGGTAACATTCTTGTGTGCTCAAGAGGAGGTGGTGGTTTATTAGTTGAACGCATGGAACTAGTGGCTGAATTGTGGGAAGAGAATTTGAAAGTAAGTGATGTTCTTTTTATATCTGCTGCAATATATAATCTTCATGAATGAATTATTACAGGCAGATTATGTTCCCTTGCTTGATCCAAGCCTCACTGAACAATACGAATATGCAAATGAACATGATATAAAATGCCTTATCCTCTTGACAGAGTCAGATGTATCCCAAAAAGGCTTAGTCAAGGTTTTTCTCTCAACACTTTTTTTATCGCACTTACGTCCAATTTCTCCTAATGTGAACTTTCCGAGCCATATCACGAGCTATACCATTGAGAGCGTAACTGTTGTCTGTATCTTAGGTTCGGCATTTGGAGTTGAAAAGGGAGAAGGATGTCATGAGGGCGGATATCGTTAAGTTCTTATCCATGGCTGTGGCGGCTAACTTCAGAAACCCATCCATTTGGATCTAGCTCAGTTCATTTATCTACCAGGTATGCCATTATGGTTCATATTTAGCATCATTACTATATAGAGAGAACTGAGGGCGCCTTATATATAAAATTATCGATCAAACGACTTAAAACCGTTTTTGTCAGTTAATCATGCACCGAGATTCGTCTGATTAATGGTTGCCAAGTCTAGGCTCCTTCAAGGTACATTATAGAGAGATTTGGTAAGTGCTGCTTTATATAATGCATACAACTGAAGAAGTTACTCTCTAGTGATGTTGATGCTCTTATATGCTATATTTAACAACTTATTGCAACTTTACTTTGTTTTGCCTTTGCTTTAAAGTAAAAAAAATAGAGCCCTGAATGTTAGCTAAAAAGTAGTCTATGATTTTGGTCATAGCAAAGGTGTTAAGTTAGAGGATTAGAATAATTGGATTTCCAAAGCATCTATTAAGATTTTATAATGTATAACATTTAAGATCCTCAAATTTTGTATAATTTAGTAAATTTGTTTTACAAAACGTTTTTAAGGTAAAATTAATCCTCAAATTTTGATTTTTAGTAAAGTTAGTCCTCATATTTTGTAATTTTTGATAAATTTAGTCTTCAAAATTTAAAGTATGACAAAATTTGTCATCATATTTTGGGGAATAGTTTTGTAATTTGATAATTTAACGTTATAATAATTTTTGTTAAAATTATCAAAGTAAGAGACTACGGATGTTACATTAAAATTTAGGAACTTTATTTGACAAAATTACAAAATTTTGGGAACCAAAGAGTTCATTGTCACATTAGAAAACATTATAATACTTAGAATGAACATATATATGAAATATAATTGGTTGAGAATAATATTTAAAATGTTTTATGTATAAATTAGTAGTTTTAGACTTAGAATTTATGCAATGTTCAGAAAATTCTAAATATCTTAATAATCGAGCCTAGTCAAAAATTAGATTCATACTATCTTGTATACTCGTGTCGTACAAAGTCGGTACGCCACTATCTTGTATATAAGTGGGTCGTTTCTTATCTGTTGGGCTTGGGGTCCATTTTGTCATCAAACATGGGCTGAATGATGGTTCGTCCAGCCCATTAACAACATGATAGTAGATTACATGAAGACTTTTGATTCCACTTACAATGTACCTTAAATCATTGTAAGTGGAAAGGACAACATATGATTTACGTCAGCTTTTAATTTATAATAAAAAATAAATTTAAAATATAAACAATGAGTCATATTCTATAATATTAATTTTGTATAATTTATCACTATTAGTCGAGTGAATTTTAGATTTTTCAAATTACATCCAATCCAATCATAAAACCCTACAAGAATCCGCACACCAACAAACGCACCCACTTGCATAAATAGACTTGTAATAGTTATGATTTGCCGTGGATTATTCAATCTATGATTAATTAATTTTAGGTTCAGAAATTATCATATTTATTAAATTTATAAACTAAAAAACACTTACGATTAAATTAACATTTTTATAAAGACACTTTTACTATCTAATAATAATAATAATAATAACAATAATAAGTTACTATTTTTCACATCAATTACGAGGGAGTATGTGGATATTAGGGATGACAAAGAGGTGGATATGAGACGGTTACACTATAATCGGTACCCGCCCCGTTCAACATACCGCCTAACCGTTACCATATCCGTTTTGCAATATCCTCTTTATAACCCTTTCACTACCCGTCCCGCTAAAGTCAATGGTTAATCGTTGGTTTATAAATTTATTTTTTATAATTTATTAATATAAAAATCAATATAGTAATAGTTAAATATATTTAATACGTTCGTTTCACCGCTGAAAACTGCGGTGAGGTGACAGTATGTTTGAAACAATGGTGAACAGAACGCAATTATTTAATTATCATTATACCATTCATTTAAATTAGGGTTTATAATTAATTTTTATCAAAATTAATTTAAATTCTTATTAGTATTAATATTATTTTTATTAATATTAAATTTTATTAAAATTAAATTTTTATTACAACTATTTAAAATTCTTGTTTATATTAATTTTTATTAATATTAATGTATTTAATAGCTTTCGGACTTTGTAGAGATGGAACACGATCGAAATATGGAAGTACAAATTTCCGTTGACCCACACGATAACTACATGATTCGAATTAGAAATGAAATACGTGATTGGATTAGAGAAGATCGTCGATTTAAATGATTCAATTTTGTCAATGTTTGTTTTTTGATACTTTTGATCAATAACTTATTATATTCTAACAATTTATTAAATAACGAGTTTATCATAATCAATATAAAATATAATTTGTAAGTAATACACTTAATTAAAAATAAGGATAAAATAATCATTTTATGAAATCACGATCACTGTACCGCTGTTTCAAAACAGTTTTTTAAAATCGCGATCATTTCACCTCATAGTACAATCATCTCACCTCACCGCTATTTGTCAAACGTTGTTCCAAACGTACCCATTGTTGGGGATTAAACACGTGTGCGAATAACCTCGATAGATTAAGTAGAACCCGAGAATTAAAGCAAAGAGAAAACAACGACACAAGAAATTAACGTGGAAACCCGGAAAGGGAAAAAAACCACGTGACCGGCGGAAACGGCCAAATTCACTATCATTGGAGAAGATTACAACACACACACACGAAGAGGAAAACTCGGAATACAAGAGTATTGAAGTATATAACAATGAACCCTAAGACCCCTTTATATAGATGAGGTGGTTGAGATATTAAGGTAACAAACAAATATTCCTAATATTTGATCATATCTCCATATATGATTATCCATAATCAAATCATATATATGCGTCCATATATACTGATTTGATATGATATTATTTCCTTCAATATCTCTTTCCATAACTACCGATATCTTTGACTAATGAGCCCCACCATATCTCAGTTCGGTCCTCGACCGATCGGTACCAATACCGACCATCCCGTCTTCCATGTGTGCCCCGATCGACTACATTGCCAATCGGTCCTCGTCTAAGTGTAACCGATCGATATCAATACCGATCTCCACACCTAACACCCATATGTCTAATATTCTTTTTTATTTACTTTCTTATTTTACATTTAAGGTCTTTATATATAATATTTTGAAATCTTTCTAAACATGATAATAATGTATTATTGTGTTATTTTTTGTGAATTTGCTCATGACAATTTTTTGTGGATTATTGATAAAATAATGAATTCAAAAGAGTTTTATTGCATTTTGAAATTGATTCGTCATTATTGCTAAATCGTTCTTGAAAGTCCAGTCCAAATTTAGTGCTTGATATAGATTAACATAATCCTCCGTTCAAAAAAAAAAAGATTAACATAACCCATTTATCAAAAGTATGAATAAATATGAAAATCAAGCTCTCAAAAAAAGATTTGACAATAGAACAAAGTTTGTAGAAAATTTTTAAAAAAATTATCTGTTAAACGGTACCCGTTTAACCGTCCGGTTTTGTCGGTTTCGGTTTCGGTCGGTTATAAATTTATAAAACGGTTAAACGGTTCGGTTTCGGTTTTCAAATTTTGGGCTATAAAACTGATTAACCGTAAAAGTTTTGACAGTTTAACCGACCGAATCCCACCCCTAATTTCAACAATTCAAAATGCGTGGGAATGATCATTTTGCATTAAAATATAAAAAGTATAACGCGTTTTGAGAATATAATGTGAAATGAGAATACAAAAGTTGAGATGTTCTGTAAATGAATACAAAATATATTTTAAGAATGATAATGTATTCTCACAATGCAATCAGAACACACACTTACTAGATTTGTCATAAATCTAAATCCATGTAAATATGGCTAAACCTAAATCTAATGTTGTTTTCCCCTTATTAGAGTTCAATCATTTATTCGATCCTAACTAACCGATTTCTATATTTATTTATTCGAAAATATTAATGTTCTTTCAAATTTTATTCGAACGGAAATTTATTTTCGAACATTATTCAAATACTTATATGAATATTCATGTTCATTCAAATAATATATTTGACCATTTTCAAAAGAGTTGTTCAAATTTGTTTAAATTTCATATTAAAATTGAAAAACGAAAAGAATCTAATTTAATATTTAGAGAAAGTAAAAAATAATAATAATTCATAAAAAATATTGAAGGGATAATGTGAAATATTTTAGGTTATGATTTTTAAATTCTAATATATATTAATAATATATTTATTCACAAAAATTATATTTTAATAAAAATATTTATGTTCGTTCAAATTATAAAAAATATAAAAAAATATTTGAACAAAAATCATATTTATATTCAACAAATGAAGAGAATTATATCCAAACCAAACACATTTCAAAGAGAAACCATTCATATGGAATAACAATCCTACCATTTTGTGGTTGGGATACTTTTACAATATTATTTATTATTCATATGAAATAATAGTAATTATTTAATTAAATAACATACTTGACACTTGCCAAACCACCCAATCCCCTTCGAATCGTGGCTTCAGTTCTTCAAAGGAAGAAATTCAAAGAATTGAAAAGGGACTGAATTACTTCCAATCACGCTTTCACTTCCTCCCTCATCTTCTACTTGAGATTCGCTGCTGAGAGGGAAAAGCTCTAGGGTTTCCGATTCCTTCCTTGTTAACACGGTGATGAAGTCTAGAGGCTTTGACGGGGCGACAGAAGAACAAGGGTTTCTGTAATGCTGATTTTGTTGCGATTTCTCATCTAATTTGCTGGCTCTTTCTCTTGTTTTGCCTGAGCCTTGTGATGTCTAAAGGATTCAAAACACCCATTTTAATCATTCATGGAACACAAGTCTGAAATTGCAGTGCTTCACTTTTATAACAATGGCTATGAACACTCTTTTGCCCAAAAGGAATAAAAATGAAATCCAGTGACAGTGAATAGTTATTGCTGCGATTGATACTGAAGGGATAAAGACTTGTTTACGAGCAAACCCAGTCAGTGAATGGTTCCAAATATCACACAACTTTTAACGAATAAGAAAGAGGCACAAAGAACTAGGCGAAGTTTCATAACAATGGCAGCCCCGACAGAAAGAAAGATTGCAGCTTTTAGACTCTTTTTATTGCCTTTTTAAGCTGCAGCTACCCACCAGTTTTTTTACACGAAATCCCACCTTTGTTTTGCTGCTTTGCTTCTACAAAATCTCAAATCATACCACAATTATGAGCTACCTAACACAGATATACGATTAGGATCCATTTTCAAGTAAAAAACAGTTTTTTTCAAGATTATTTTAAGCAAAGCAGCAAATCCAATGGGTGATTTTCATTGGTTTTCTTGATCTAATTCTTGGTTATATGAAACTGGGGCAGTTGATTTTTAGGGATTTTACAGTAACATGAAACTGAGAGGGGAAACCAAGAACTGAACCTCTGCGACTTTACATGAGTTTGTAGGAGATGCCCAGGTCTTAATCTGTTCGACTTGAATTAAATCTCTATCTGATCCTGAACAAGAACAAGAACATAAAAATCCCAAGAACATAATAATAAAAATGTAAAAATTGCAGGAATTTTATTGATGAATCTCTCTTTCACCTGCGTTTATAAACTGTGGCGTTTGTTTATGATGCTGTTTTAGTTTATCCTCGAGTTGACGACGCCGTTTTAAACGTTCCCTTGCTTTGTGATTCTGAAACCAGTAAAACACATTCTTACCCTCAATTTTACCGTACTTCCGGAGCTGAGCAGTTATTTGCTGAATTTGCTCAGCAGAAGGTGTTCTTGGTCCCCGTTGATACAAATCCTCAAGTGTATGAAGCTGTTCTGGCGTGGGATTCCACCGAGAACTCACCGTAACCTGCTGCGGATTAATAAGCTCTCTCTTGTTTTGTTCTCCCATGGCTACAAAAAGTTTCAGAAGAAACCCTAAATCAGATCAAACAATTCAAAGAAAGCAAAAAGCTAAAAGAGTTGTTAGTTAAATATAGACCAAGATGATGAATAGTAAACGAGGAAGGCCTGAGACGGTGACCGGACAAGGGATCTTTGTACTCCATAATTTGTTACTTGTTAGAATGGAGAAATTTTAAGCAGAAGAAGATAGGGATAGAACAATGGAGACAATAAGGAGAGAAAGAAAGGAGATTGAAAATTTACAAGGTCGTGCGTGAACAGACAAGACAGAGGGGAAGTTGCATAAGATCGATGATCTTATAAAATAATAATTTTAATTTAATATATTTATTATAAATATCGATGTGTCTGAGCTGTAGGAAGAATGCGACGTGACGATGATGAGGGTTATCATAAGCCTCATCACATCATCTCATTTAATACCCCGTACCGTACGTCTAGTCTATTGCATAGCTCCAACTCTAGGTATCCCTACCAAATTCATTGTCTTCATTGTTACCCTAAAAAACTCATTCTCTTACACATATCCTTTATTTTATTAATTATATCCTTCTATTTATATAAATCATTTTGATCCTGAATTGTGTTCGGGTCAAATTATATATATTAAAAATTAGCGTATCATTATTTTTTTATGGTCGAATTCTAAAAACCCAAAACCTGGTTATAAACCTGATACTCGAAAAACCCGATATTGACAGTATTGTAAAAGATATCGGTAATACCATATATTTAATGTACTAATCGGTATAGACCATATACAGATATGAAAGCATGGAGTTATACTGACCCGACAATAACTTGTTCAAATTTTGATCGTTCGAACATATCGGGTGACCTTGAAGAGCAAACCGATTAGATATGTATTATTTTGTAAAAAAACTAATAATTATAGAAAATTTTAAAATGAAATATAATCACATTAAACTTAGATTGAAATTCAAAAATAAAAAAATTTTATTATTTTTTTTTGTTGGTGCAAAATACTTGGTAAATTAATTAAATATATATCATATTGAATTCTAAAGAAAATTGACCAAAGAATTTAAGGAAGAAACCTCAAGGTGAAGATAAAAAAACTTTATTATAAATGGGAAATATCAAGTTGGGTGATTGGATTATTGATCTAACGAACGTGTCAATGGAACAACTCACCTCTCTAAATTTATTGAGTTTACTCTTCTTGTTTGTAAATTTATTATTATTTTTAAAAATTAATAAATATTCTATAGCGTTGTATTTGATAAAAAAATATAATTATCTAGATCAATGAATGGAAGGAATTTGGGATATAGGCAATGCACAAAAGTCAACCATGTGTGTGGCCCCTGAATGCTGTTTTTTGTGTGTATATATTAAAATAATGTTACGCTTTTAACGACTTTATCTCTCATCAATTAGAGTTGTCGGGCCACTTAGATTTTGATAGCACATGCTAATTGTACTAGTCCTACAACATTACATTACTCCATCTGACACCCCTTCTTATTTATAAAAACCTTGTCATTNAAAGAGGCACAAAGAACTAGGCGAAGTTTCATAACAATGGCAGCCCCGACAGAAAGAAAGATTGCAGCTTTTAGACTCTTTTTATTGCCTTTTTAAGCTGCAGCTACCCACCAGTTTTTTTACACGAAATCCCACCTTTGTTTTGCTGCTTTGCTTCTACAAAATCTCAAATCATACCACAATTATGAGCTACCTAACACAGCGATATGATTAGGATCCATTTTCAAGTAAAAAACAGTTTTTTTCAAGATTATTTTAAGCAAAGCAGCAAATCCAATGGGTGATTTTCATTGGTTTTCTTGATCTAATTCTTGGTTATATGAAACTGGGGCAGTTGATTTTTAGGGATTTTACAGTAACATGAAACTGAGAGGGGAAACCAAGAACTGAACCTCTGCGACTTTACATGAGTTTGTAGGAGATGCCCAGGTCTTAATCTGTTCGACTTGAATTAAATCTCTATCTGATCCTGAACAAGAACATAAAAATCCCAAGAACATAATAATAAAAATGTAAAAATTGCAGGAATTTTATTGATGAATCTCTCTTTCACCTGCGTTTATAAACTGTGGCGTTTGTTTATGATGCTGTTTTAGTTTATCGTCGAGTTGACGACGCCGTTTTAAACGTTCCCTTGCTTTGTGATTCTGAAACCAGTAAAACACATTCTTACCCTCAATCTTACCGTACTTCCGGAGCTGAGCAGTTATTTGCTGAATTTGCTCAGCAGAAGGTGTTCTTGGTCCCCGTTGATACAAATCCTCAAGTGTATGAAGCTGTTCCGGCGTGGGATTCCACCGAGAACTCACCGTAACCTGCTGCGGATTAACAAACTCTCTCTTGTTTTGTTCTCCCATGGCTACAAAAAGTTTCAGAAGAAACCCTAAATCAGATCAAACAATTCAAAGAAAGCAAAAAGCTAAAAGAGTTGTTAGTTAAATATAGACCAATATTATGAATAGTAAACGAGGAAGGCCTGAGACGGTGACCGGACAAGGGATCTTTGTACTCCATAATTTGTTACTTGCTAGAATGAAAGGCAAGAAAAGTTTTAAGCAGAAGGAGATAGGGATAGAACAATGGAGACAATAAGGAGAGAAAAGAAAGGAGATTGAAGAATTACAAGGTCGTGCGTGAACAGACAAGACAGAGGGGAAGTTACATAAGATGGATCGATGATATTAAAATAATAATTTTAATTTAATATATTTGTTATAAATATCGATGTGTGTCTAGCTGTGGGAAGAATGCGACGTGACGATGATGAGGGCTATCATAAGCCTCATCACATCATCTCATTTATTACCCCGTACCGTACGTCTAGCTAATGCATAGCTCCCACTCTCTAGGTATCCCTACCAAATTCTCTTACACATATCCTTTATTTTATTAATTATATCCTTCTAGTTATATAAATCATTTCATATCTATACTTAATTATGTTCCGATTAAAATTTTATAAAATTTTAAATAGTATTATTTTTTTTATTTTCGGATTTGAAAAATTCACCCAATTCTAAAACTCGATATCGGTATTTGATGTATCGGTCGATATGCATAGAATTATACTAATTCGATATTACCTTGTTGTTCGTTTTTTGATCGTTCTAGGAGACGGGATGACATTGAAGAACAAATGGATTATATATTTATTATTTTGTAAAAAAACTAATAATTATGAATATTTAAATGAAATATAATCACATTAAAATTAGAATTGAAATTCTAAAATCCAAGATTTTATCAATTTTTTGTTGGTGCAAAATAATCAAATATATATCATATTATTAAAATAAATTCAAACAAAAAATAATCAAATATATATCATATTATTAAACTAAATTCAAACAAAAAATAATAAACTTTAAAATCATTATAATTATTAAATTATATTTTTCTAGAATAATTTACGAAAGTTGTTGAGTGAGGTGATAGATTCACACTTTTGAAAAATCATACTATATATAATGATTAAGATATTATTTGGATTTAAATTGATAAGATTTTTTTATTAATTTGCACATATCCAGACCCACAATTTTACCGGGGTATCAGGCAACCTGGTCCAATTGGCCGGGTTAACGTTGATGTGATTATAAAACACATGATGAAGATAAAAAAGCTTTATTAGAAATAGGAAAGAGCAAGTTGGGTGATTGAATTATTGATTGCCATATTGAACCAACGTGTCAATGGAACATGAGTAGTTTACTCTTTTTTATAAACTAAAAGGTTTTTAAACAAGAACAACTCACCTGTCTTAGTTAATTGAGTTTACTCTTCTTACTTGCAAATTTATAATTATTTTTAAAAATTAATGAATATTCAATAGCGTTTCAACGATGATTTAATAACAATTTATCAAAATCTAATTATCTTAATCACTGAAGGGAAGGAATTTGGGAAATTTAGGGAATACACAAAAGTCAACCATGTGTGTGGCCCCCTTGAATGCTGTTTTTTGTATGTATATATTAAAAATAATGTTACGCTTTTAACTACTTCATCTCTCATCAATTACAGTTGTCGGGCCACTTAGATTTTGATAGCACATGCTAATTGTACTAGTCCTACAACATTACATTACTCCATCTGACACGTTTCCCCTTCTCATTTATAAAACCTTGTCATTAATGATTTTTTTATATTCACATTATTTTAAATTTAAAAATATCACTTATCCTACATAATTCAGTCACTAAATCAATCATTAATATTACCAAATCAGTCACCTATTCAAGAAACCCCAAATTGCAAGGTCTCGATAGCTTAAAAAATGTTGCATCCTGTTAGTTCCTATAGGTTAGACCAATCAAAATCTCATGCATAAATGACAGAAATTATGATTCCTGGATGCAGTTATTTAAATTTTAGCTGCAGATCATCAAATTTGAAAGTGTAAAAAATCAGAGGCTACTCTTTGATATGGGAAAATGATTGAAATGATAACTAATATTTATTAAGATGTGAATGGCAAATATATCATTTTTCTCTAAGTATATATCTGAATGTAGTGGTTTTTACCTTGGAATAAGCTACAGTAACTGCTGAGACAGACGAATAGATACAACTTCGCCATCTTTGCCTGCCTTCATAATTTGGTACTTAATCTGGATACCTGCTTCCAAAGCAATAACTATCACAACTGGAAATCTTTATCGACAGAGGATGCCTAATCATTCGACCAATTACTAGGCAAAGCTATAGTGTAATGGAGATTGTAAGGGTTGAAGAAGGGAATGCATATTGACCTTCATTTTCTTGCAAATAAGTGTTTATGGCTACTGCATGGGGTGTTATCATGGCTTTTGGTTGCCAGTCATTTCTTTTTCCAACCCATGATTTAAGGTCAAGGATATCTGAAAAACAGCAGATCCAAATTGTAGAAATATGTGATTTACAAAGGAATAAATTGCAGAAAGAAAAGAGCATACGAGAGGTTGATTCGTCTCTGAGATGAAGTATGTCAAAGATTCCACCAGAAGCTCCATCTGCTTTCTTTCTGATGTCATGAGATCCGAGTATCTCATATTCCCAGATTCCATCACGATAGCCTTCATTCAGGAATAGTTCAATATGTCTTGCATCCAAGCTTTGCATTGTTCCTAATGTCCATACAAGTTAATTTTTAAAGAAGAAAATTAGCCGAGATCATCTGAACAGACAGATTTGACATACCATCACAGGTATCAAGGTCGCAAACAGGACATCGAACCAGCTGCAGATCTAAGAAAGTAATAACAGTAAAGGGTTAGCAAAGTGGACAGTAGTTAATTCAATTTGTTGAAGAGAACATAAATTTGGTACTCAAACTCTACCAGCAATCCAGATTCCCTGTTTGATGTTTTTCACCAAGCAGCAACCGTTTCTTGCAAATGATTTTTCTGTTGCTTCTGTTGGAACTCTCAACGGTGATACTAAACTCTCAGTTAAAAGGGAAGCATTTGAATCCATAAAGAATGCACCGATCCTCATCCAATCTATTTGGCATTTCATAAAAGAACATAAATGAATCAACTGTCATTTATAGTAGTGAATATGTACAGATTTGTAAAGAGAAGCGTCTAAATCTACACATATGGTATCCAAAAATATGTGAAAGTGCAGAATGCACTCACCGATATGTTTTTCCTTCTGACGGAACATGTATGTGTGACTTCCATCTGCAATGATAATTAATATTTTTAAGTAAAAGCCTCAACATGAAGAAATTTGGAATGTTAAAATGAAAAATCAATTAAGCTGGAGAATACCAAAAGCTGCAGCATAAAGATTGATCCACTTGAAAGCAACTTTTCCGGGATCAGGAACCTGAAGATCACGTAGACATGCATATTTCCACACAGTGTCCTCCATAATAACATGACTAAACCATTTACAAGTTGCTGCCAACATAATCAGCGATTTCCCGTCCAAAAACTTGGCGATCTCTGTCCATACATCTTCCTCATACCTATTCAAGTTCAAAAAAGAGCAGGGGATGGAGAAGTGCGATAAATAAAAACAATCCTGTAAATACTTAATCAAATCAATATAGAACTTAAGATTCCTCTATAATCCAGTGAACGCTGAAATCGAGCTCAGTCAAGTGCAAGGCAGTTGAGAACAACTAGATTTTAACAATATCAGATCTCAATGTAGAATGAAAATCGAAGAATCAGTTCTAATCAAAATTAGGTTCACAATCTGATACCACAATTACATCATTAATCTTCATTCGATGCACCGGCATATAGGACTTCAGCAGGATATTGTGCTCTCTAACTAATGAATCATGGCAGAATTCAAGCACGTATTATCGTCTCCAAAATTGTATGAAAGCAAATAATCGATACACACATATCCGAGATAGTTCGTAAAGGTGCGATATCTGAAGAAGTAATACCATGAGAAAATAGTGTGAGGATTGAGGTACAGGGACGGTGGAGAGACGCAGCAACAAATCGATCTCGCCTTCCTCAATCGCTTCCCCATAGATGAAACTTCTACAAATTCAGCTCCTCGACTTAATCGATATCTGCATCAAGCTGTGCCTTCAGCTTGGATAGCATGCGAAACAGCCGAATGGTCGTGGGAAGCAAGTTTGAATTGTGAGGGGATTAAGTATTTTATAGTCGCGGGAAAACAAATATATACAAAATTGGACTGGACGTCGACTTTCTAGCGGCTGATATTTCGTTAATTTCTCATTGAACCTTTAACTTTAATATATTACATTACAGCCACGTTCGTCTGTCATGTAGTTGATTGGAATTATACTTCTAATATTGGTTATTGGTTCATTATACTTCTAATATTCCGTTGAAAATTTAATATTACCCACTTAAAATTAATTGTATTTGCATATGCTTAGAATTTTTTTATGCAAATTATTATTATTGTTATTATTATTAGGTGTTCTAGTTGCAATATCCAAGCGATTGACTATGTAGAGTACCAATATATCATTAACGAAAACAACATAAGGTTATCGTAACACCATTGTACTAAAGAGTTCACTCGAAACCATCATATACCAATCGAGAAATGTTGTCCATATCATATGGAATTTTTAAAGTCGATGTTGCATGCTTCTTGAGATACTCGCGTTTCATTTTGTGCATTTTTGGATTTTTGGTTGAATATTAGATTAAAATGTAACCTAGAACGCTCTTATAATCTAATTTATAAGAGAACTAAACACTAAAAAGTTAATTAACTAATTAATAACAACATAATTATCGTTATATATCAATCATATTCACATTTTCCCTAACACATTTAACCCATAATAAGGTTATCCTAACGGAAGATGCATCTACAAACATCATTGCACATAGAGGTGACCGTGGACCAAACCCGACGTGTTGCGAGTTCAACCCAATAAACCTAGCAACCCATACGGGTTGACCCAACGGGTTGATGTTAAATTTCAACTCGTTAATGGGTCGACCTGTCATGTTTGAGCATTGGCCCAACTCGGCCCACGGGTTGACTCAGATGGGTTACGTTAAAGGATGTTGATCAATTCAATCGGTTTGCAAACCTCTCAAATCGAGTTAATCTGGTCAATGCTCAAATTTAAGATCAATTTTTGTGAACCGAGCTGAGTTTGGTTCGACTTCAAATTCCTAACGAATAGAAGTAACGAACATCGAATCTCACAAATTTTAAATAACCTATACGAGTTGGTTTGAAAGAATATTATTATAATAAATATATATTATTTTAAATTAACTAAACATTAAATTCAAACCCGAGTCGAATTAGAATCTTAATTTAAACGAATCTCGAATTATAATGTTTATGCCCAAAACGAACATTTTATATTTCGAGTTAAATTCAAACCATAAAATAACACATAAGTTTAGTTTGTTTACCTATCTAAAGTTAACCCATGAGTTTATAAATTTTAAATCAAAATGATCATAATTATTGTATTTAACATCGAGTCAAACCCATCGGACAAACTAAACGATTAAGATTTTTTTGACCCATTACAACCCGTGGCCTACAGCGAGTTTCATCAACCCAATCTGTTACATATTTTCTAATAGGTCAGCCCACGGGTCAACCCATAGTGACGGATTGGGCTGGCCCATGACCACCTCTAAATTTGCATATTCAAATTGTAACAAATATATTTGTCAGAGATATCAACTTTCCCAACGATCTAAATAAAATGTCCCGGCATAGCGGTTTTTTATAACAACAATGTTAAATGATATCTTAATATATATGTGTATTATTATGTCTACATTAATGAGTTTATTCATTGAGTTTTTGAGATATGTCTTAATTATAGTTAATAGTACACAGTATAAAAGGAGAGGTTGACTGTAGGTGTGTGGACAATTTCTTAGTTTTTCATCTATGGCTATTGTCAGAATTGAAAAGAGTCGGATATTAAAGTTGTCAATTGGATATATCATTTGATTTAGTTTATTAGTATAATCTTAGTTACTTTTAATTTTGTTTTCTTGCTTGATGCCCATGTTTTGTATGCTTTAAAATCAAGATAAAATTCAATATTTAATAACAATATCTTAGATATAAAAATAATTTATACGTTGAACCAAAAGTACAAAAGAGTATTTGTGTTGATGATTTATAATGTACTCGAATATTTAGAAGAAGAAGAAGAAACATAATTCCCAAGTACCTTCTTCAACTTTGCAAATTGGAGAATAAAAAGTGTCTCAAGCAGCAACATCCTGAACCCGAAAAGAATTCATGATCTCACGAAGAGTGCTTTCATCATCAGAGAAGTACTTTTCAGGTGCTTGGACTCTCAGTTTGTATAATCTATTGTTTCCCACTCCGAGAACCGAAATATAACGACGATCCCACTCAAGACGCGGTACTCGATCTTGCGGCATCACTGCCATTTGATTATTGTTGGCATATGATTTTATGTTTACCTGTAATACTTTATACAAATCAGCCATAGCTAAGCAGAAAACAAACAAATATTCAGCTTGTTTTACTGCAGTTTATTCGACTTAGTTCTAATCAAGTTAAATGACACATTCTAATATTTAACAATGGATCATAACTTCAAAATACTAAAGATCTAACTAACCTGCACTTCGTAATATATGATTCCATCGTCTGCTTGTTTTGATGAGGTAGAGAGAATGCGGGATTCTCGTCTAACGCCGAGTCTCGTAGACATGAACTCAGTCAAATACTGCCTCAATATTATCTCGCCAGCTTCTTCAGGAGTACCTAAATCCTCAACACTCTTATACCTGGATGACGAAGGTGACGATATGTCTACCGAAATATTCTCATCAAGAACGAAAGGATCTCTAAAAAATACATCAGCACCAGCCCCACGCACTTGAATCCAGTTTTGGGGATACTTTAACGAGTAGCCATCAAAACTATCTATGTGTTCTTTGAATCCAAAAACTTGTGTGTTGCCAATACCAGCCTGGGAAACAATAATACTTGACAGAATCAATGCTGTAAAGTTTCTTCTTCTGACTGCAAATTCTTTACTCTGGTTACATAATAGAAATCATCAGGGAAGAAGCCAAATACAGTAACTATAAGTGATTACCATTTAAAAATGAATGAATCACATAAGTAGGGCCAAGTTCATTAGAGTGAAATCTAGGGTTCTAGTTTCCAAGCAATTATCCTATTTTAACAAACTCCAGGAATTATTACTTGAAATCATGAAAGAGTCATGAATCAGCAGGTTTCAGGATTTGAAATATTGGAACATTCAAATGTATGTACTGAACTGAATTCATCAAGAACACGCCACACCACAAGAAAACAATTTGAAAGAAAAAGCACAAAGTTCAACAAAATTGCTCAAGATTACAGTCATGGCGGTGAAAGCAAACAAATTTACTGTGATGCCAATCAACTCAGTTATATTTCTCAAATAAATGAGATAAAACGGATTTAGCACTCGCCTCATTGATTTTGCAAGAAATTGGAACTGCAACAGAGCGATGGATTATATCTCCATTGGAAAAAGACCTACCCAGCTTCAATGAGCTTAAAATCCTTGGTGGCCCCTGAAATCCAACAAATAAGGCGGTCATTTTGGGTAGTTCTTCGCCCTGCAAAAAGTTTATCAACAGTCCACTGGAAAGTGGAAACAGATATGGTTAGTGTTCTTGTTTGTAATTTAAGTTATGAGAAATTACATAAATAGCCTCTCGTAGCTTTAT